>JAHWXV010067629.1:0-12503 GCA_024586415.1 Phrixothrix hirtus | reverse complement strand
GCATCGGCGATTTTTTTGAAAATTAAAACGACTGTCATGTATACCAAGTAATTGAACTAGTGTCTGTATATACATAATTTAAGGATGTTCTTAGGGATAATAATTATAACCTTTAAGTACATTTATTTATTCATACCGAGTTCCTTGTTTAGTTCTAAAAATTGATTTAACGATTGCAAGCAGCTTCGAAAACATAACCCGAGACATAACCGTTTTAATCGGTCAAAGGTAATCCCGTGCTTGTTATATTTTTTTAGTTAACATTGTTAATTCGATTATGTATACCGAGGGTTACTGATAATTCTTTTCCCTTCCCTTCTAGGCACTCGTGGCGCTCTCGTGATTAATTTTTTTAACGGCTAGTATCGCTCATGCTACGTATTTGCCTAACCCTCTGCATCTTATCCTGAGCCGCCTGTCTTGTAGTAGGCTGATATACCGAATTTGAGTATAATTCACACTGCCTGTTTAGACCGTGATAAAATTCGATGCCATTATACATGAAATACGATAAACTCAGGCCGTAACTCACCAATAACACAAATAATGTTTATTTTCAGTAGGCAAAAATTTGTTGAAAGAAACGAGGTACTTGCGACCAATCGCAAGATGTTAATGGCTAGTTGACGGTTGCCAAAAGTGTGGTAAGTGTGTCTTGTGGAAAGCATATCTCAATCAATCTCAATCAAATCCATGCAATTCATGCCAAAAAAAGGGGAAATCGTTGGACGATGACCATCACTAGTAACAGTCACACCTTCTTAAATCATATCAAATAGTCGTTTGACTATTTGATTGAGATTCGCATCTTCCCAAATTCGGCAATTTTATTTACTGGCAAAGTTTTTCATCCAAAAGCGTGCTTCGTCACTGAAGATGATTTTGTTGGCAAAATAACGATCGGTTTCGATCTGCTCGTCTAGAAAATAAGAAGTCAGCAGAGTTCAGTAAGGATTAAAACCTAAGATTTTAAGCAAAATTCGCCACACAGAAATCTGAGAAATGCCTTACTCTTGAAAACGTTTTGAAATTGATAAATTGCAACACGAATGGCCAGTTATAGAAATGTTTTTAAAATAAGATAGACTACTTATGTCACCTAGGTTACAAGTAGAATCACACGATCTAGTTGGCCGTTGTTAGATGTGAGAGGTAATGTTAATGCAACCAGCCTTCGAATGTGTTGACCCAACTGAACCAGTGGATTCAAATTTATTCACGCAAGGACAAAATGTGAGAGCACGAATTGAACATAAACTTTGATAACACATTTTAATAATTTTAACATGTTGAGCAACTTTGTATCTACTCATGATGGCTTGTCCAGCGTTACTAAATAAAAATATCACTCGATACCAACAATCAGAGCGACTATGGCTAGCGAAACCCTTTGAAAATCTGCAAAAATTATACTGGACATCACCGGTCAGCAAGATCCCGGATCCAACCGCTGCTGTTTACCTACAAAGAGACAAATTTCTTTACGATACTATCTGGCCAAATGAACATCGTGCCCCTATTCCAGGACTTTCAACAAACGATCCTATATTTGGACCTCATCAGTGGAGCGTTTTCTCGAAGTTTTGCCAAAAAACATGGTTGCTTTAAATATTAAAGATCTTCAAGTTTCGAACGTGTCCGAATCGCTTCAACACATCAAGGGGTTATATTTTCATTCCATCTGGTAGAAATTAAAATTTGTACATACGAGGTCTATTTTTTTCAAGTTCCGTTGAGCTAACAGAAACGTTTTAATATATACAATAGTTACTTATATATCTAAATTATTTTTCAGCGTAGTTGCCACCAATGTTAACCGGGGAACCGGTTTTCCTATACCATCGTTGTACCATTGGCATTTTAACCAATCTTGCACACCGGTTTACAGGTTATTGTTAGTACTGAACCGCTTCTTTCCCAACCACACTTTTATCTTGTTGAACAAATGGAAATCGCTTGTTGCCAAATCCGGGCTGTAGGACGGACGGCCAAATATCTCTCATCCAAAATTCTTGTGAAGTTCCTTTGTTGTCATGAGTAAGGACAATGCCTGATGGCAATATTTCCCTCCATTTGTTTTGTATTGTTTTCTAGATGTTTCGAAGTTTCACAGTACATCGCTACAGTAGCTCTATCAATTCCATCAGCAAAATTCTCTTATAGTCCCAAAACACGGTTGGACAAACTTTGTTTGAATTTCGTTTTGTTGAGTGAGTTCGTAGGCATCCACTATTTTGATTGCTCTTTTATTTCGGTGTTCATGAAGTTAACCAACGTTTCATCTCCTGTTACACTATAAAAATGTTAGGGCAGAACTCATTCGCTGTTATTTGTGAACATCTGTAAGATGTTTCGGGGCCCCATCGTGCACAAAATTTGTGGTTGCGAGTTTTACTATAACAATTGTCAGATTTTGTTTGCGTTCCGTGAATAAAGACCCAAATCATTTCTTTTTTTTAAGTTGGCGCCATGTATTTTATTCTTAGAAACGGCGTTCTTGACAGGATAACGGGGAGAAATAAATAAAAACAAAGTAAGAGAGATATAAATAAATTGGCTGGTTTTGTAATCGGATAAAAAAACACGATAGACGTCCGTGTCTATTAAGAATATAATCGTTCCAGTAAGTGTGACAGAGAAACGTAATTTCCGAATGTCTGATAGGGTTCGACGACATTTCAAAAGCGGATACGCATTCGTCAAGTAGTTAGGACAATAAATTCGGTGTTGTTGGCTCTGTGTTAAAAGAAAACCGTTCGGTGTGTTTATGGACTCAACATAGTGTCAAATGTTGGAAGACCCGACCCAAGAGATGGAATGGTATATCTCTAGGAATTGATCAGCGCGTTTCACGCCGAAGCAGTTTTGTTGAACGTATTAAGTTCTTCCGCAGGCGCGAGAACCCATAAGGCATCACGACGGACCATTATGGGTAATTCAACAATCCAAACTAAGGTACCCCCCTTTTGTTATTGTTCTCTGGCTTCTTACTGTCGGTTTTAGACAGGCGTAAGAACTTAAACCTTCCCGTGTGACGGGAGATCACTAATACATATCTTCTGTTGAGATCGTGGACGCATACTTGCGTTGACGGTGTCTAAATATACATTACCCTAATTTTAATGTCAGTAGATTTGCGTAGTCCTTCTACTACCACTTGAATAAGGCCAAATTCAAGGGACGGAGAAGTTACACTGTAACCTTTTTGTAACTGTTGGTTGTGTGTATGTTAATTAACCTCATTTCGTTGTCAATAGATATGTCTTGTCATTTAATTAGACATTCATTTTTGACAGTAGAATAAGCTAATTGATAATTTTTAAATTTCAGAGGATATGTACTAATTAAGGTCCCCCTGTAGGCCGCGAATAAAATTTATACGAACCCTTGGGGTCTTGACAAAAGAAACCCCGGGATAAATTAACAAAAGGCCTTAGAAACTGCTTCTAGCTATTCCGAGAACAGTTCCATATCTTGAGCGGCAATCCGGAGTAGTGGCGCCCTCTTTCTCTTCCTATGCCACGATTTCTAGTAGAGCGCTGATGGTGCTGGTGTAGTTTTTAGGGACCGTCCCTCCTTCGATGAGCTCGTGGCCATCAGTACTGTTGTTGCGGCGTAAAGTCAAAAGCGCTCGTGACACAATATCATAAAGAACTGGCCGAGAAATTTGAGTTCAGAAGCTGTGAATCGTTGGCGCTCATGACAACGTCGTTTGTTGCTACAAACTTCTTTTTCTGGTCCCCTTCATCATGGACATCGGCTTGTCCTACGCCATTTTCACACATCACTATCACTCATAAGGTTTTCCCCATATACACAGCACACAATTCTCGATGAACTTTTGCCAAACTATTGCCTTTTTCTTGTACAAAACACAATCACTGAGGGAATCTTGCATGCGTCTGGATCTTCAATTGTAGCAGCCACAATTAAACAACGTTCACTTCAAAACTATCTCACGAAAAGTCTAACTCGTTTAGACGTAGATAGATTATAATAAAGTACGGCGCAAGTGCCGATTAATAATGCCAACCTAGCGGAACTTGAAAAAAATAGCCTTCGTACATTTATGTTTCAAACGGAGATATTGCCAAAAAATGAAACAGGGAATTAACTTAATCGGACGAATTCTTCGAAAATTGATACCTACGAGCGCCGCATTAAATACTAGTATCTATAAATACAGGGCAATAACGAGGCAAACAATATTTACTCCTTTCCATTCTCTGAAACCATTCCGTAAAACATACCGCCCAAGTTTTCTTGGACACTGCACCAACATGTTCCCAAATGCATTTAAAGCGTCAACCGGTGTTGAAAAACTGATTTCGCGTAATTTATTCTTAGTTAGAAAGAGAAATAATTCATACGGAACTAAATCGGGGTTACAAGGTGGATGCCAATAGATCGCAGAAATTTTGTTGTCAACCGTGTTGCATGTGCCAGAGCATTGCCGTAGTGCAAAGTTATTTCTTTTTTCTGCAGTTTTGATAATATTTTTAGTAAGCAAATGGTGTACCATTTTTGTTTTCTTACTTTTAAGCAAAATAAAATAAATGTAACTAGTACGCCTGAAGAAACAGACAGTCGTGTGTTTAGCACAGCTTTTTGATTGCTTCGCTTTTGTGGATAGCATTTCATTTTGACACAGCCATTGGGAAGATTGATTCTTATTCAACGGATCATAGAAGTAAATTCAGGATTAAAATTGCCGTCATGGTAGCGCTCTAAGTTTTTGTACACTAGTTAAACGATGTGGTGTCCAACAACAGAATATTTTCACGCCTAAATGTGAATGAAGCATTCCAATACCTGAAGATGCACGAATTTCACTATGCCACCCGGAGATGTTCTTCAATTGTATGACGAACCGTAGCAATTTGACTTGAAGTCGTTTCTATGGCAGGACGACCTTTGCGATTTTTATTCACGTTGAAACTCTTAGTACCAGTCAAAAAGTACAAAAATCGCAATAACATGTATTTTCAAACGTCCGGTATAAATGCAGTTTTTTGAACAAAAAATTAATTGTGTACTAAATCGTGGCCTGAGAAGGTTTCTTACGTATTTCTCAAGAAGAATTCACCATTCCTTCAAGATTTAATTAAAAATGTGGAAGAAAATATCAATTTGAATGTCAAAAATTTGACACTCCAAATTAATTTCATTTTGATATCTGAACGAAATATTTGATAAGACAAGTACTGGAACTGGTCTAGGGCAGGAAGACAGTACTGCGGAACGAACCCTAAAAGGTGGATGACCGAAGAGGCCGAGGTCCGCGAGTATTCCTTTTTTAGTCTGTGAGGTAAGTGATTTTATTCTTCTCTTTTTCATTGTTTGCTTATTAGACTTATAATTGTTTCTTCCTGTTAGTTGGTTGTAGTTAACTTATTTTATTTTGGATTTTCACTGTCACTTTAACAGTTGTTAGTTTTTGACGTTCCTATCATTTTTGACATTATTAGTTGCATGCCATGGACAATTATTTTGACATCAATTGGTTATCCTGTCAGGCTGATAAATTAAGGTTAGGCTGTCACTTAGCAATCTTTGGAGGTTAGATCAACTTACAGCGTTGCCAAATTTCATTTTTTCAGTAACTTTTCCCAATTCTCATTTAAACTAATTTTCAATTGGAAAAATTTACAACCCTAATAACTGCCAATTACAAACTGGAGTCAGACTAAACAGTAATACAACAATAGAGTCTGTAGTCGTACCCCACGAAGACAAGCTAGCATAGTTGGATGCTCAGTTAACCGAGATCCATAACAACATTGTGCAATGGACGGCCACGTTTAAAATATTAAGCGCTGAAAGTAATAAACTCTACCTCAACCAGCCTCAACCCCCAAAAAAAAGAATGGATGGATGTAAAGAGAAGAAAACGAGTAACGGTGACAATTCTAGAAGACGTGAAAATAGTCGAATCAACTCCGAACATTTATGATAACTTAGATTCGGATATTGAAACAAACAATTAAAAATATACGAGTCAAGACATGGAAACAGAGGACTTTCCCCCCCTCATTCTTCCACCAAAGGCCCCACGACCAACACCAGTGGTAAAACCGAGCAAGCCCAAACCACCACCACCAATTGTAAGAAATAGGCATAGCTATCCAACTATTAAGCAATACGCAGAGGAAAACAATATCTCTATTGAAAAATCTCTGAACCATGGATACGGCATTAAGGTGTTTACGAGCACTCCGCAGGACTTTAGAAAAATGCGTAGATTTCTTGACGAAACCAATGAACCTCTCCACACATACTAACTCCACAGTGAGAAACAGCTCAAAATAGTCATTAGGGGAGTGCCAGAGTGCATCTCCACCGAAAATGTGGAAAAGGAGCTTCAGGAAAAAGTGCTAACTTCCCGCTCAGTCAAGAGGTTGGGGAATAGACAGCGAAAATTCCCACTGGTGTTAGTCAACACTACTAAAACCGAAAAAGGGAAAGAAGCCTTTCAGGTTAAAGACATTATGAGGGTGAAAGTCACCACTGAACCAAAACGTCGCCCAACAATATCGACCTAATGCTACCGCTGCCAGCTGTATGGGCATGTAACTTACAGATGCACTGCACCATACAGATGCGTCAAATGCGCGGGTGAGCATCCGTCATATACATGTACTAAAACAACATAAACTGCAGCAAAATGCTGGAACTGCAATGGGGAACACCCTGTTAGCAGCAGAATCTGCCCTAGCAACCCTGACTACATAAAAGAAGAAAAAAGGCTTCAAGTTCAGCAGAAGCTATAGAAAGCCGAAACGGTTCCGGGCATAACTTATGCCGCCAGGACAAGACCCCAGTCCCTCCTAGATAGACGGAGACTGGCTCTGATTTTCTCACAAAGAGAATCAAGGAGATCCTGGAAAAGATAATATCCGAAAAGTTCTCGTCAATTCTCGAAAAGTTTCTTCATGGACCATAAATTTCTCAAACTCATGACTTGGAACGCTAACGGTTAAAAAGGCCGCAAGCTAGGATTGGAATCGTTTCTTAAAGAAAACGACATTACGGCAGTTTTTCTCTCCGAAACCCACCTTAAGCAAGGTGACGAACTTAGGATCTTAGGTTTCGAAAGGACAGAGTAGGTAGTCCCGAAGGAGGAGTAGCTACCCTACTAAGGTCAAATATAGTTCAAATCGTGTTACCACAATTAAGCGTCGCAAGTGCAAGCCCTTCTGGGTGAAAAGCAAGATGACAAACTTAGGATCTCAGGTTTCGAGATTCATCGAAAGGACAGAGTAGGTAGTCCCGAAGGAGGGGTAGCTATCCTACTAAGGTCAAATATAGTTCAAATCGTGTTACCACAATTAATCGTCGCAAGTGAAAGTCACGGTGCAAGCCCTTCTGGGTGAAAAGCCTGTAACACTTATAGCCATCTATAATAGACCAAAAAACACCATCTCTAAGGAAGACTTGGGGCTACTATTTGGCCAAGAACACGCAATAATAGTCGGTGACTTCAATGCAAAGCATGCACTGTGGGGCAGCAAAAGGACTAACACTAGCGGCCGAAACCTGGCGTCCTGGATAATGCTCAACCCAAACTCAAGAGTGGTTGCTCCGCAAGAAGAAACCAACATACCGCCGGGAGGAAGAGGTGATATCAATTTCTTCTGCCCGGTAAACATCAGTAAATTCGCCCAAGCGGACATGAGACACGAACTTTCCTCCGACCATTTTCCCGTAATCATGCAAGTAAGTGGTCAACGACCTCCATTAAGAATGCCTCAGTTAGTCAAAACGAACTGGCAAAAGTACTCATATTTGATGTCTGAACTGACGAAGCAATTAGGGACGGAGACAGATATAGAAGCAGCGGTGTATAGACTAACGAACTCCATTAAAAATACAATAGAAAAATGTGAATATCCAATTAACGGCTCAATCTCGGATCGATGAGGCATAGGCGCTACAGAAAAAGTCTTGATTAAAAACAAAAGCAAAGCTACAAAGTCTCGGCTCACTCGAGACACCCGAATGATAAAACGAGATACCTCAAACTATTGAAATAAGTAGACATTATGTTTGAGGGAAAATGCAGACAATATTTGGATAACACCATTCAAGACGTGGGGAAAACGAAAATCCTAAGTTATGGAGACTTTTGAAAGCCCCAAAAAGAGAGAAAACTGCCAACACGCCTATAATATACAATGGCATTTTAAAATTTCGGGAGTCTGATCGGGTGGAAGCGTTGGCAGATTGCTTTGAAGAGCAATGCTCTAATAATCTACCAGCTAACAAAAAACTTATGGACAAGATAAATCTATCTGTCAAAATAGCCATGAACTCGACCGTGAAAGAACCGTTATCTACAACTACTGAAGAACTATCGGAAATAATAAAAACGATGAAGTCACGAAAAGCCCCCAGGAAAAACAATATACCAGTGAGAACAATAAAAGTACTCGCACAAAAGCCGAAAAATGAGATAATTAATATAATCAAAAAATCCTTGGCCTTGGGATACTTTCCATTACACTGGAAACAGCTATAATAATCACAATCTCGAAAAGGGACAAAGACCCCTAAATACCTAAAAACAGAAGGCCAATTAGTTTACTCAATGTGCTCTCTAAGCTATTGGAAAAGATAATAGACCAAAACAAGGAACTGATCCCCAGCAACCAATTCGGCTTCGGAGTAAAGCTCTCTACAATCCAACAGGCTGCCAATCTAGAGGCTATAATTGCGAGAGTCAAACCCACGAAATTCAAAATTCTAGCTGCCTTTACCGACGTAGAGAAAGCGTATGATAAGGTGTGGAGACAAGCCTTAATACACAAAATGTACAACCTTAATATACCTTTGTCCATAACAAAAATTATACCTTCCTTCCTAACGAACAGATTCTTCCAAATTAAAACTGGTCAAACGCTATCTTCCAAACGACGAGTTAGGGTTCGGCACTCTCTCCGATGCTGTACAACCTTTTTGTTCACGACATCCCCAAACTAAAGCAATTCAGAAACGCCGAGCTACTGCAGTTCGCCGACGATACGGTAATTGTAGTAGCATGCAGAAATGACATAATAGCCAACTCTTCCATGAAGCAATGCCTGAACCAAATATGTCTGTTTGCGAATCGGTGGAAAATAACACTAAACAACGAGAAAACTGAAATTGTACGGTTCTTCAACAAACCTGGAAAAATTGAGAAATGACTGTTAATAATCAGAAATTAAGAATTAACAACAAAGCAACTTATCTCGGCCTAGTGGAAAGCTCATACGATCAGAAGAGTTGTTCTGACCAGAAACACAACTCGAAAATTATATCCGGTCTTAGGACCACAAAGAAAACTGTCCTTGGAACTTAAAAATAAATTATTAAAATCCATACTCCTCCCGAGTCTAACATACGGCGAGGAGATATACACTAAAGCCACGCCAAAGGCTCTACGAACCATAACTTTTGCACACAACAAATTGTTAAGATTAGTTACGGGGGCCCCATACTACATCAGAAATGATGATCTTCGCAACGATCTGAAAGCGCCCAATTTAATCAACAGGGACTCGAAAGGAAGAGAAAGCATGAAATCACGGCTTTAACAACATCACTCTCCCTCAAACCTGGTGATATCCACCAACCCATATAGCCAATATTGGCTAAATATCTGAGTGAAAGGATGTCAAAAAAAATAGTACCAGTTAAACACTCGGATATGTATTTTGCAGACGGACTTAAATCCGAACTAAAATTTATACACAAAAATGTTGACGTAATAATTTCAAGGCTGCAATTTATTCACAACGAGTTGGTCGTTTGACATCAAATTTGTGAATAAAAATTTACAGTGTTGCCACATTCAGAAACATACAGTGTGGCCTATGTATTTTTGAAATAAGAGTAGTTGACTAGCTTCGTGACATATTTACAAAACACACAGGTAATGGAAAAGGAACGAATGTTTTCGGGGCAGAAGGTCGCTTGACTCCTTTTGCCCCTTGCAACCATCTCGAAAGTTGCATCAAGTTTCAAAGTATCTAGTGTATACATTGAAGGTACCGTTTGGATTTATTTGCGCAACGAATTTTATTGTTTACTTTCTTTGCCAGGAAAATTTTTGATTTGGCCGTGTAGATATCTGAGATGCAACACTGCCTTGCAAATCCTTCAGGAGTCCCTATTAATAATTGAACATAATTCGGCTGATTCAAATTTTTTTAGAACTGCTACACTATTTAATTAATTTTTTATATTTGTGCTCGAACAGGTTTGTTACTTTTTATTCGAGGACATCAACGTTATTTATAAATAAAAATTGGGTCAAAAATATTTGTCCATCGCAAAAAACTATTGAACGTTAGTGAATGTTTTTTATATCCAAAAGTATTTTTTTGATTAGTCATTTACGTCTTACGTCTGGTATACAAAAATATAGCTGTATAACCGGAAACGTAATTTTAGCGATGTAATCAATATTAAATAATTATATTGTTTTGAATTTTTATTAAATAAAAATAGGCGATTATCTCACATTTTATGTAGATATATCTAGAGTTGGTTGTTTTATTTATTTTGATGTAGAGTATCTCGGTAAATATTATTAAAACAGGATATGAAGGTTAGCGACAAGTATTGCATAAAATTATTTTAATTTTATTGAAATATTTTACACATTCATAGTTGATTATTATTAATCACCTTTTGAACCTCTAGTTCAAAGAGTAGAATTAAAATATATGTCGAGATCATAATTACAACATTTAGGTGCGAATAATGTGAAATATATTTTGAAAAAAATTTATACACCTACTTCAAAATTACTTAATAAAAATATAGTCAAGTTAAAATTTAAAAAAGTAAAAAACATACCTAATTTCCCCATTTTGTCCACTTAAAAATTAGAAAAGTCACTAAAAAATCACCACCGAAAACTAGAGAGAAAACGCAACAGCAAGTTACGCCAGCTTCACCGTCGACTAACTTAGAATTTTCTTAAAACGTTGTAGGGACGTAGTTGTGCTATATCAATGAAAATATTGGTGGGATCATGACATATAACTAAAGGTTCGAGTTTATTTTATAATCCGAAAATAACTTATCAGTTGACGACTAGTCACGAGTAATAGCGCCTTTTTCTTTTAGAAAAATTCAAAACTACTATTTTATAACTTTACGTCATCGCAGGCGCTTCAACAAGTGGGTTATCTTATTATAGCAGTGTATATTTAGCTATTTGCTCTTTCTATGTCTCTTGAGGGTCATTATTCGTGTCCTCTTTCAATAATCAATTTAACTGAAAGGGGAGTGAAAGGGTGTGCCTAATGCACTTTAGAAAATCAATCCTTGCTTTGCAAAAATATTAATGAGCAACATTAAAAGTGATGCAACCAGTAACTAGCTTTCGCCCTTTTTTTGTTCGGCAACAAAAACGTTCTAAAATTATACCCGATGACGGCGCCACGTGTTGGTTAATTTAGAAACATAAACATTTAGAAATGTACACCACTTTACCAAGTTCTTAAGTTTGTTTACCGCAATACCGTAATCAAATGTGCGCCTTGCTTCACCTTTTCTGTCCAGTGTCGTCCTTTTGTGACAATGCCGGACCACACATTGGTTGGCTATTGTTATTTAATTCTGATTCCATTAGAACTATTTTTACACCTACCATGTAGCTTTAACCTTGCTGGAGTTTTAAAACAATTTACTCACGTTTAAATTCATCATTGTAACCCTTCTCCACAATTATTGCCCCTAAGACACATTCCACTAATAATCAAACATTTACGAGAAAAATTAGTGGCGCCTTAAAGGCTCTAATCTACCAGAAAATATTCTAAAGACAATTTAATTATCAAAATAATTGCCTCACTGAAAGTTTATTAAAAATAAACGTGACGTCATATATAACATATTTTGTTTGATAATTTTCATCAATAGTTGACTGTTGAGAAACGTAAAGGACAGCCAAATCGAAAAATAGCTAATTTTCTACAAATGTCAGCATTGTAAATTTTGAAACATACATAAAGTAATCGATTAAAAGCAAATTTTAAAATGCGTAACTAAGATATTCACTATAATTATACACAAGCGTAAAAATACGCAACGGTAATCGACTTTACAGTTATGTATATGCGGAGCATGCGGATGTACTTATAAGGACGCGGTGTAACAGATAATTACATAAATATCTGCAAAAGTCAAGAGCTCTGGTATCATGTATTTACGGGGGCAGTTGGAAAATAAGTTTGCCGTACCTAAATTTTCTACAAACCTTGGAAATATCAGATGTGGTGACATTCGATCTTGATCGATAAAGCAGTGCCGGCGTAGTAGTGATGCCACGGTCCCACAAGCCACTAGGCCGGACCACGGTCTCGGTCGACGCTAATAGCGCGCGATTACTAAGCTACTGCTGCGATGCAAGGGGGGTTCAAAACTACCAACAGGAATCCCTGTTAACAGTTCCGTTTGCTACTCAATCAATATGAGATTCACGGTACACAATTAGGTTGGGGGGGGGGGGG
>JAHWXV010067626.1:0-15976 GCA_024586415.1 Phrixothrix hirtus | reverse complement strand
AAGCAGTGGATTCGCGTTAGCCCAATATTGACAGTTTTTGCCTATTGACATAACCGTTTAAATCAGTGGATTCTCCGTAGCCCAATATCGACAGTTTTTGCCTATTTTATTTAAAGTTATGGGAATAATAATTTAAATAATTTAATAATACACGGTGAAGCGAAAAAATTAAAAATCAAACAGGACAAATTTTGAAGAAAAGATCATAGTAATTTGAACGATAATAAAATAGGTGATACGATCACGGTGCTCAGGAATGCACGTATATACACGTGTATGAAAATACTATCGTAAATTGAAAATAGTGAAATTAATTAAAATATAGCAAAACCTGTACCAAAAGCATTCTACGATAACCTATGATATAATTAGGATTTTAGGTTATTTTCATTGAAAGCAAAAATTAACTGTCCTATTTATTCACAGTCTTTTTTTAAATGACAATTAGATGAATTGAAATACAATAATTATAAATACGGCAATTTTAAATCGAATCTGGGTTGTATTGCATTCTTTAGAAATAAAACACATCTCCGATCAATGATGCGTTCTGTAAAGTGTTTTTTGCACTTTCGGGACTAAAATGCCACATTTGGTCATTTGTTTCCATGACTAAAACGACGCTTTTAAACTCAAGGGACTAACATTTTACTTTAGGGAGACAAAGTAAATTTAATCGCGTGTATACAAAGTAAATCCATAGTAACAACAAAAATTAACTAATTAAAATTTCGTACTTCTAAAAGCGTTACTATAGCAATTCCCAAATGAAGTGTACATTAGGCCTTTACGAAAATCAATCCGGGCTAATTCGATACATCGTAATTGTCATGGTGGTAATTGGTTCAACAAAAGTTTTCATCACTATTTTTACCAACTTGGTTAATACGGATTGCTTTCCGTAAAGGCCTGTTGATAAATTGAATTAACTGTCAATGTCAAATCATTTTTTGAAAATGCAAAAAATAATGTATATACCTTGAAAGAATATTTCTCTCGCTATCGCTCAAGAAATAAAATGTCTCTCGGTATTGAAAGAGGCACTTTAGTCTCTTGGTGTATAATACACTACTAGAAAGAAAACATACCCTTGTTGATTCATCATTATTGTTAAGCAAGGATGTTAATTGCTTTGAAACGCAGGATTCATGTAGGTCATACTGGTGTTATCAATTTTTTAACTAATATGAATCTTCAAATAATGTTGCATTCGAAACAAAGATGTATTAATTAGTTCCATCAAGAAGTAAATTCGTACGAACAAATGAGTACTAAAAAACCACTAAAAAAGGAAAGAAGTGTTAATTAATGAAAACACTTCAGGTTTACTTTAAAATGTTTGAATTGAACGAATGTTAGAAAGTAACATACGAAGTTAAGGTGTAGGGTAGAAACTCGAGCATGTCGGAATAAGTTTTTTGGATACAGCCGCGATAGCGAAGTGGAAAAAATGTTATTCTGGTGAAACTACAATTTTTATAAACATTATCGAGGTGGTGATAATTAGAAGATAATCAAAAGACTTAAATTATACAATTTATGTAGACATTAAATTAAATAGCCAAAGTATTCCCGTATTGTATTATACCAAATTTTGCATAAAGTTGAAATATCACCAAAAACAAGCTTTTGATGTGGGATTGATTTTCTATAGTCATCCAAGTGACTGTTACATATCGGTGTTTAATATCTGCATAGAACAAAATTTGTAGAATCCCTTTCTTAGTGTAGATTTTAACTCCAAGCAAACCTATTTATTTAAACTGAAGTGAAATTAATGTGCATAATTGTTTTCAGTGCCAGCTCTAAATCGCGGCTAAGCGGTAGCAACTCGAGTAAAAGCAGTGAATATTGCGGTGGAGGAAATTCTATAAATGCAAGGTAATATGAACGCTAGGTAAGGTTTTTAGTGTTTTTATTTGGTTTGAAACTTTAGTGTTACCACAAAATCACATACTCCGAGTAAACGGATTAGAGATGAGGAATTTCGGAAGAAAAAAATGAAATTTACAAATTTAACTGTTGATATTAATATGACATCGTCTACATCACCTGTAGAAAATCGTATAGTTCATAATACTGATAAAAATTCAAATATTATGATGGGTAAGATGAAGAACTGAAGTATTTTATGCAGTAATAATTACTCTTAATATTCAGGCATCCAAAATTTACCTATAGCTGTATTAGAAGCCCAAGACGTTTCTAATCCAATTTTAAATACAACTACTATGACGTCAAATATTCAACCATTAGGTATTTAAAATAAATGTTTATCTAATATTCTTATGTTTTTGTTTATTTACTAATACAGGGTGGGGCAGGGCCGATTGAGTGGTTTGTAGTGGTTATAAATAAAAACGGCACAAGTTGTAAAAAAGATAGTTTTATTTTTAAATACGATAGGTAATCCCATTTTAAAAATTATGTCTCCAAGATGGCGATCGTCAGCAGCGATACATTAATGAAGACGGTTCCCAACGGATCTCCGGTACATTTCAATTGGCATCGCATTGTTTTCTTGAGTAATTCGGTCTTTTAATTCTTGTAGGGTGTGAGGGAGATGTTTAACAACTTTGTCCTTTAGGTAGCCCCAGAAAAAGAAATCACAAATACTCAAATCAGGTGAGCGTGCCAGCCATCCCACGTCACCCCTCAGAGAGGCCACCCGCGCGGGGAACATTTTTCTTAAAATAGCCATAGAGTTTCGAGCTATGTGGGCAGTAGCGCCATCCAGTTAAAATCAGAGATCCCCCAAGTCATGTTCTTCTACAATTTCTTCTAATCTGGGGCACAGAAAATCTTCTAACATTGAAGTGACAGTCACAGTCCTGCCTTCTTCAAAAAATAATATGGACCTATTACGCCATATTTGGATATGGCACACCATACTGTCACTTTAGAATGAAGTGGCGTTTCATGAAGCAGTGACGGGTTATTTGCTGCCCAGTAGCGGAAATTATACTTGTTAACCACTCAAGACAGATGAAAATGCGCCTCGTCGCTACTGAAAAATGTTGCTTCTGGACGGACAAAGATTCATGCGATTTACACTGTCAGTTATCATCATTTTGTATGGACAAGTCTTCATGAAGAATCCTCCTCAAAGTACGGTGGGTCATTCCTAAAGCAACCGCGTGCTTCCGAGCCGATCGTCTAGGTGACCGTTCAACTACTACTCTAAACAAATGAACATTTTGCGGCGTTCTTGGTGCCCCATATTTATCTTCACGTAGGCCACTTCCAGTTTACTCTAATCGTCGAACCCATGACCGAATCGTGTTTGCAGAAGGGATTAAAACGCCGCGTTGACATGACAGAACTATTGTTTTCGTAAAAAGAACTGCTGCGTTCTTGGTGCCCCATGTTTATCTTCACGTAGGCCACTTCCAGTTTATTCTAATCGTCAAACCCATGACCGAATCGTGTTTGCAGAAGGGATTGAAACGCCGCGTTGACATGACAAAACTATTGTTTTCGTAAAAAGGACGCGCAACGGATCTGCGATGTACTCCCCATGTTCGAGTGAACACAACCACATTACTTACTCTCCCCACCTTAGCCTGAGCAGTGACCAATACAAATCGCTCAGTCGGCTCTGCCCCACCCTGTATTAACCATCTACCCATTCACAAAACTAGAGTTAAATTTAAACATGTCTTCTAATAATTTTAGGCTGAAGTGGGGTAAGTAACTTTTGTAACAGGTTCTACTGATGAACTAATGTAAAATATCTCATTAAAACCTAGCATGGCGTTGTTTTAGAATAATTCTTTAAAATTGTTGGAGGATAAGATAGCGCTTGTGCAAAATTAATGGTCGTTCTCACTGCTTGGGTAATTGAAGGGTAACAGCAACTAGATTTATTAAGCTAAGTTAATTTATTCGCGTCCATTCAGTGAGTCAAAAAGGTTGTCGCCGATTTGAATTTGGCGCGCTGCAATTTTGTGTTGTAATTTAGGTATTGTTTTAGTTGCGATTTTTTCAAAAATAGTTGAAACGTTATCAGTGTGATTGGCACCAAATTCAAACAGGCGACAATCTTTCTGACTCGCCCGGTATACCTTCAGAGTATTGTTTGTGTTTAATGTTATTGAAGAAAACTTCGAGCGCCTGCTCAGTACATTGTGCTCTGCAAATATTATGTTTTAGGGATTTAAAGCGTTGCTCTTGAGGTATTCTAAATGGTAACTATTTTCGATATCTTCAATATAATGCAAAGTTACCGCAAACATTAGGTTAATTTTTATTTGTCAAAACGAGGCAGTGAGTATGCGTTTTTGTATTTTTTAATAACAAATACATTCTTGTTAGATGAAATCTTAACTTCTAACGACCAAGAGCAGAACAATCAAAATGTAGATGTTAAAAATAATATAGAAGCAAGGATCTCCGCTTCCTGGGATAATCCGACTCAGGTCATCGATAAAATAAATTTAGATCAATTTAAGGTAAGCAGGTATCACGAATATACTAAAAACTAATTAAGTTAACATTTAGGACAGCTTTTGTTGCGTAATATCAATGTGTGACGGCATAGTTCTGTATACGACACCAAGCCTAACTAATGTCTTGGGATTTCCGAAGGATATGTGGCTTGGACGTTCGTTTATTGATTTTGTGCACCCTAAAGATAGAGCCACATTTTCGTCGAAAGTTACTACCGGCATTGCAATACCTTTGGTTGACGCATTGGGAAAAAAGAGAGGTACGTCTAAATATGGCGCAAAATATAGACTTAGTAATTTTCTATTGTAGATATTAAAAATTCTCTTTATGTTTGCTTGAGAAGATACAGAGGATTAAAGGCGACTGGTTATTCTGTTGTCGAAAAAGCAGTAATATATCAGGCGTTTCATCTATCTGTAACGTTTAGACATGTATCTTTAGACGACAACAACGACACATTCTTGATTGTGGTAGCAATGCCTGTTTATTCTTCTTATAAATGTAAATTTATAAAAATGCTTATCGTGCAAATTCAAAAAAATACATTTTTCTAGCACCTAATGAAGTAAGGAAATCTAAACCATTTGGTATGTGCCATACGGCTGCATGTATATTTAGCCATGTAGATGATGACGTAGTAAGGAATTTCGGATATTTTCCTCAAGATATGTTGGGAAAATCAATTTTTGATTTTTACCATCCAGAAGATTTACCTTTCTTAAAAGAGACATATGAATCAAGTATGTACTTCTTGCCTTCTTATAAGATAGATGTTAAATTGTAAATCCCGTAGTTATGGCAAAATGCGAGACTCCAGGTTTTACATACAAAAGCAAACCGTACCGTTTTGCAGTGCGAAATGGTGATTTTGCCATTATTGAAACCAAGTGGTCATCATTTGTAAATCCTTGGTCAAAGCGTTTGGAATTTGTTATGGGATTACATCGCGTTGTACAGGTATCCTATTTATTTACAGTAGTGCAGCGAGGGTTCGTCAGACGTGATGAGTTTACCCCAACCCTCGCTACATCACTATCTTTGCAACCATCACTGTTCGTCATAAAATTATTTTTAGGGTCCCACAAATCCGGACGTATTCGAAATTCCTACGGACCCATGTAAACAATTACCATGTGAAATATATAAGGAAACAAAAATTATTCAAGAAGAAATTTTGGATCTCTTAAATAAGGTTAACCTAAACGTATATGACATTTTAAAAACATTTCTGAACGAACTATTTTTATAGGAGTTGTTTAAGCCCTCTCGCATCGCAAAACAGGAAGTATCCAAACGATGTACAGAATTGGCTGTGTTCATGAAAAATATAATAGAAGAAGCTTCACAGCCTGAGTTCAAAACAGCTTTATCAATCAGTAATTCTGTTTCGGTAAGTAACCAAATATCCTTGAAATGTGTTTTTCCCAGTAAGAACACGAGAAGAACTCGGCGAATTACATTTTTACCTGCAGTCTTCTTATTTTCGCAAAAAAATTCATTTGCAGATATTTTGATATATTTATCTATAAATTAGTTGAATATTACAAAAGTATATTAAAAAACAAGTTTTATATCACACAAGTTCAAGTTTAGAAAACGAACCTCGTAGAGGCGAATTTTCTAATGAACGAGTGTGATGAAACGTCTTATGAAACGTCTTATGAAACGAGTTTTTATTTATTTTATTTATTTGTTAAAAATTTAGGAAAAAGCTCACTTTTCTGATATATAACCGATTTAGAGATTTTAGTGATAGTTGGTGACATTTGAGCTCATTTTGATATGCAAATAGACAAAATACTAATCTTTTTAAGACAAGGATGGTTTAAAAATTACTTTTTTTGCTTTAGAAGTACGTAATAACAAAGTAGGTAAGGTTTTTTTCTACATCACAAGGTGAACAAGGAAGAAGAGTTCTTATGACACTCTTTGCCTAAGTTGAGATACTTAAGTATTCAAACCTTTGATCAAAATTTATATCCGTTTGATCTATTAAAATATTCAAAACATTTTTTTCAAAATGTTTTCTCCTCAAGGTTTATCAATCGTTGGAAAGTAACACAGATTTTTATCAAATATTTTAAAATTATACAGTTTTTATTTAATTTAAATTCAAGTACATGCGATTGAGGAGAATCAAGGATAAACAAGGGAATATTATTAAATTAATTATGTTAGGCAATGTTAGGGGAAAGTGTTTAATAAAGCAAGTATTCGCATAATTTCAATTTAAATTTATGTAACGATATAATTTTGCACATTTGATATTTAAAAGGATTTTGGGTTGAAAATTGTTTTGCGCGTACCTCGTATCTGCGTATTACGAATTGGTAAAGGATTAAGATGTAAACCGAAGTGGTTTGCTTTTTGATATTTCGTTTTTAGGCTTATGGAGTTTAGGTACTTTATCTTCTGTAAGAAAAATCTAATTTTACAGGTTTATAACGGAATGGAACACGTTTTGCACCCCAAAAAGTTGTTTAATATGTGGATTTCCCCGAATTAACTAGCAGCTCCGGCCACCGCAGCGGAGAAAGGGGGGTTCTGCGATTAAGATGAAAATTAATTAAGCTAAGATTCACGAACGATAACAAGTGTCAAAAATCGGGAAAAGGTCGTAATTTTTGGGCGCCACTACCTAAATATTTTAACGATAAAATTTTTCCTAGATGAGACGGTAAAGAATCTTATTTCAATCGAAAAGTTACAATTTTACAATGGCATACTTACTAATTAATTACTTAGCGTAAGCCACTGGATAAGTACTTCAAATGCAGTTCGAGTTACACTCATAATATAAAAATGTTTTACTTACTTATATAGGTCTAACGTTTCCTTGTAAGAAAATTATAGTTACTACGTCCATGGAGGTTTATAACAGTAAAGTAATAAAAACGTCTGGACTAAATAATTCTCTTATAATAACAAAAAAATAACATGGTACAGACAATCGATATAGGTGAGCGCTGAGCTTTCAACGAGTACAGTAGTGTTTGTTTGTCTGCTCTAGTACTCTTTAATACTGTAACTTGGGCCCCCTCAGCTTGCTGCGGTGGGTCGGTTGCAGTATCTAACTCAGTAAATAGGTGATTGATAGTGCGTAATTATTATAGTTACGTGTTTAACTGTACCTATTCCTCTCTATTACGATGATGCAGGTAATCAGACAATCTCGAAGGGTAGCCGCCCTAGGCGCAACCAAAATCCTCGAAGAAACCCTCACCATGGAAGACCCGCCGGAAAGTGTATTTCGGCACCGCAATCTTGAAAGGAGTTGCTAGCTGAAATCAGAACAGATTTGGATGAAGCTGAAGAACTCGCTGAATCAATCGACGAAGCTCTAGAAGATATCAAAAAATTTTCCGCGCAGAAGAGCGTAGAAGAAGATGCCAGGAAGTTGGTAGGCAATAACCTTGACTACTGAACTTCTGAAGAAGAGAAGATGGAAGACGACCACGATGGATTCACGCAGCAAAAGGGGAAGAAGCGTAAATCCCACAAACAAGCTGCAGTAGAACAGGCAGCAATGAGTTTGAGCCACTTACAAAAAACGTAGACGCCTCAGCTTGAAAACGAAAAAGCGATCAAGTTCCGCCAAGAGACAAATCCCGCTGGTGACCTCCGTCACCTGGAAATCAATACCTACGAAGCCAAGAACATGGTTCTTGGCATAAAACTCCACCTTCATAGCGAAGGCAACCACGAGAAGGTCGTCAATGATCTCAAGGAAAGGGTAATCCCTTTCCACACATACCTCTTCAACAAAGAGAAGCCTCTGCGGGTGATCATCCGTGGCCTTTCGCAAGAAATTACGAATGTAGAGATAAAAGACGGCTTAAAACGTCAAGGAATCCCTGTGTTATCGGTTAGGAGGATGCACATGGGACCTGAGAAGATCCCAATGCCATTAAACCTCTTGGAAGTGGAGAAATCACCAGCGGGAAAGGCAATTTTCAGCATCAAGGCAGTGCTAAGCCTCCATATAACAGTTGAGATACCGGGAAAAACGGGAAAACCAGTGCAATTCCATAAGTGCCAAAAGTTCGGGCACACCCAACAGCAGTGTAACGCGACGCCAAAGTGTGTCAAGTGCGCCGCGGACCACGATACCGCGAATTGTATGATAGATCGCTAAGAGCTCTCCAAGTGCGAGAATTGTGATGGCGGACACACCGCGAGTTACAGAGGGTGCCTTAACCGTCAAAAACCACCTGCAGCATTAAAAACGCCAGCAGCACCAACAAGAAGCGGCATCTCAAACGCCACAGCACTAAAAGGAGAGGAGCCCTACACTACAACTGAAACAAGCTCCGAGAAACTTTACAGTCTGCAAATCGGCCACTTCCTCGTGGACGCCCCGAAGGAGTGTGATACAATTTCCGAGGGCTTAGGAAAAATATTACTATGCCTAACAGAAATTCTAGCAACATTACAAAGGTAAATTGCTAGAAAGAACCACATTCCACTGTCGGGAAACCTTCCATCATTGACGCCATCTTGAATTGTGAACGCGTCTGCATGGATTGGTGGCAGTAAACGGATAGCTGAAGACTTGACAAAGTCTATATATATATATATGCTGAAAGGTTATTAGCAACACGATTCTGGCATTCTTGTTCCCTTTGTAAATGCGCTATGTTTAACGCAGCTCGAACCTTTCTGTATTGTAGCTCGCTGAAGACTGAGGCTAGCCATTTTTTGAATGATTTCGGAGTTCCCGGATATTATTCCTACCTTCGTCGGAATGTTTTCTTGAGTTGTGTATTTTTTTTGCCGCGTAGGCGGTGCCCTGTTGGCACATTTTGTTTGCGGTTTTACCAAACACCTCCAGGATGTCTGGTAACCACGCAAGCACCCTGGCGACGCCTTCCTCGAAGGTGGTAGCGTCTTTTATGGATTCGGCTACGATGGTGATAGCCTTTACAGCTTTTTCTCCATCGATGTTAAAGAGGGCGGACTTGCGGTTTCTTGTTCCGCCGTGGGTCTGCCTCGTGCTGCGCTGGCGTAGGATATGTTAGTTTTGGTTCTTGATGTTGGTGCGGCTGCTTCCCTTCTGCGGTGTGAGGTTCCGCGCAATTGGCACATCTCGCGGGCTCCTCCCGCACTTTGGTAGATTCGTGGGTACTGTGACCTTCGCCATACTTTACACACTTTGGCTCGGCTCGATAGGGCGCCTGTGTGTGTCCGAATTTTTGGCAGCGGTGGCATTGAAATGTGCCACGGCGCCTTTTCCGGGGACTTTCCATTGTTATTTTCAACCCCATAACGTTCGTGTTGTTGTACACGTTATTTCCCGCTGTAGACCTCGTCACCTCCATGTAGTTGAGGGGCATCGGGATCTTTTCGGCTCCTTTCTTCATACTTTTTACTGTGAGCACGGCGATGTTCTTGCGGATGAGGTCTTCTTTGATGTCATCGTCTGAAAAGGCCTCTAGTAGTCCACGGATTACTACACGGAGGGGCTTTTCCTGGTTAAGGAGGTAGGTGTGGTAGGGCTCCTCCCTCTCGTCGAGGAGCACGGTTATGCCCCGGAAGTCACCTGGTGCTTCCGGCTTGACTTTGATGCCAAGGGCGGTGTTCTTGGCCTCTGTGTATCTGAGATTCTTTTTTGCAATCTCCTTGACTAATTGGGGCCATTTGTCCTTTGACCTCTGAACTATTGGTGGCATCTTGTTGCTGCTTGCTGTTGACGGTGTAGACGCTGTGGTTTTTGCCGGTTCGGAGATGGCGTCGAATCGGTTTTGGACCTGCACCTTAAGTGTAGGCTCTGCAGTGGCTGGGCTAGGTGCCGTCTTCCTCTTGGCTTGTCGTCGCCTGACCTCAGTGTATTCGCCTTCGCTATTTTCTTCTGAAGATTACTCCATACTCGCTTCGATGATGGCTTTGGCATTGGTGGCTGCCGCTACGGTCCTTTTCTCGAACATCTTCGCTATTCTCTGTTCGGTGTAGTTAATGTATCTGGCAAGGTAACACGCTGTCTTTTCTTTATTTCGAACGTACGCGTCCAGGATCTCTTGGAGTTCGTGCTTTGCTAGCACTGCAGACTCTTTCAGGTAAGTCATGATTAATTTGCAATAATAAACGGAATTATTTTCTTGTACTGCACCCAACCCACCGGTACAAGTAGAAGGGGCCTAAGGTATAGACAGCACAAATGAGTATAAGTAACTACAACTGCCAACGAACACGTGTGCACTCGATGACAGCTGTGGCGGAACTCTCACTGAGGCTAGTGCAGTACGAGTCGGCTTATATAGCGCTTCGCCTCACTTAGTTATCCAAGTGGGAGGAGCCAACTCGTAGTGCACATCACCCCCTGGCTAGAGCTGCGTTTTCCTCTTTATTTCAAAACATTACATATATCAATATTTCAAAAATTACAAAAAAAGAATTACTAATTACAATGACGCCCTTTCACTTAGACCTGGTCGGAGATGGTTTGCGATGGTCTTGTATCGTCAACGTGGATTTTTCTCCATCTGCCGCCGGCCTTGACGGTGATGACGGCCGGGCTTTCCGCCTTGATTACTCGGTGCGTTCCTGTCCATGTTGGAGCGAATGGATTGCTTATGAAGTATTTATTTCTTACCATCACTATATCTCCTGGCTTTGGGGTGTTCGGTCCAGCTGTGGTTAGGCCAACATACCTCGCAATATATGGCGCTTGGTTATCGCGTGCCTTTTGAACGCGTTGTTCCATCGGTTTTCTGTTCTGGTGTAGATTCCCATTTTTCCATTCACCAGGTCGTTTCAGTTCGGCGCCAAGGACGAGTTCGCTCGTCGTCTCTCCGGTGGCATCATTTCTTCGGGTCCTTAGGTTAAACAGGGACGTATGTAACTCTTGATCCCAAGTGGTTTGGGTCTTGTCTAAGAGCAGGGCTCGGAACGGAACAGGTCGTTCACAACGGGTCCGTTCATAACAGGCCGTTCGCAACAGGCCGTTCGCATCGGGTCCGTTCACAACAGGCCGTTCGTAACGCCTCCGTTGTGAACAACCTGTTGCTAACGACCTGTTATGAACGGACTCGTTGTGAACGGCCTTACCATTTTCGCTTTAGATAGATATACCACGTGACGTATTGCTTCTTTGATATGCTAAAATAGATATATTAAAGTCGTATTGAGTTTTATTACCCAGAATATCTTGCACTTATGGGCCGAAGATGATCGAGTTGACGAGTAAAATTATACCAAAACTTGTAGTACTACGCGGTGGATTAAAAAAGTAGTTCTTATTAGGGTGCTCAGGTCCAAAAATGCATACATTAAAAGTGCCTTACCACCTCCGCTTTAAATAGATATACCACGTGACGTATTGCTTCTTTGATATGCTTAAATAGCTGAATTGAAATCGTGAGATTCTTTACGAAGAACTGAAAGTTGCATAGATACATCGGTAATCCGAGTTTGCAAACCTCGTTGTTGTATCTATGATTGTAATTTTCGTCGATTTCTCCCGTCAAATGCATTTAAAATTTCCCTCCAAATCTGGTGATATATTTCCGCAAACCCCTAGAATCTGCTTTGTAACTAAATCTAGTGACATATTTCCCCGGGGATTGGTAACACGCTTGCAGTGCGGGTTGCGTAACAGAGGTGAGGAAGTGAGGCACCGGAACCGCTATATATATACTACTAGCCTTTGCAAAAAGTCAGACATCTAAAACGTCCTCAAAAGCTTTAAATTAACTCAATAACTGAACACGAAATGCGCGTTTGTTTGAGTTTATTGGTTCAGGTATTCTTTGTTTAATTATCGAGTTAATTTAAAGCCCCTAGCATCTGGCAACGTTTTAGACAATTAGACAATTAATAATTATTTTTTATTTTAGTAGCGTTTAACTTCATGTTTAGATTTGTACGAAATTTTGTTTAGAAAACAAAATATGGAATCTTAGAATCCGCAATTTTTTTTTAAAATCTCAACATTTTTTATTAAATAAATACTTTCATTAGCGACTCGATGGTTTTAGGTCAAAATTGTGGCTACTCGTGTTGATTGATGCATTTCAACGCGCATTCCCACCACACTGAAATTTTGCGCGGACTACCTGCAATTAAAATAACCTTAAATAATTTTAACCGCGAAACGATTTAAAATGCAACGCCGTGATTACACAAATGTGTTCGCAATAACAGCTGTAAATTTAAAATTTCGTTTATACTCTGTATTTTTAGGTAAGGGATTCAGTAACATTTCAACAAATATCTCCACACCACGACTACTCAGATCGAGATTCATCATCCCCTCCTAGCTATAACCAACTTAATTATAACGAAAACATTCAAAGATTTTTTAAAAGTAAACCAATAACCAACGCTTCAAATACACAAACCGCTACGGACATAGATCAGGATGGGAAAAACCTGTCGCCTAGTCAAAACAGAAATCGGTAAGTTTAGAAATATTTGGATTATTAAAGCTTTTAGGGTTTTTTTTAGGAAAAACTTGTCTCCCGCACAGCCCGCATGTAATTCCACTATTGAAACTGATATAAGTGATTCATACAAACGGTTACATTTAACTGAAGAATTGCTGATTAGGTAATTATCTGTTAGGTGAGAGTTGTTGTTTTGTAGACGAAAATTTTAGGCATAACGAAGATATGGAAAAAATAATGCGACAGCGCCATAGGGAATTGAGGACGAATATTAAAGTTAAAGAAACTCAAAGGTCTGTGTACCAAAACGATAATGATGTTGCAGAAATGCATTACTGCAATAAAGCTCAGACTTTTGTGGTAAAATATTAAGTTTTTGTGACAAACTGTGTTTATATCGTTTATACTTCAGAGCTCAAAATATATTCAAGGTGTAAAACGAAGCGGATGTTCATCATGCGAACAGGATATCTGTAAGTTGCCGAAGAAACAGCAGGATGTTTCGTTTGATAATTATGAAGAAAATAATATCGTTCAAAATAATGCTTCCTCAGTACAGCCCAATGGCCACAATGCAGCTTATGAGGATGTTATGCATAGTACCAAGGTAAACCAAAATATGATTCTTAACATCAACTTAGTGATACATTTTTAGCTCTACGATGTTAATGTGCAGCCGCTAACGCTAACGGCAACGTCGCTCTATAATACTTACGAGACCAATTTTGAAGCTAACAACCTGAATAACATTCCTTTGTGCTATATTTCAAGTCAGCAGCAACAGTTTTCCCGAGATTTATTTCAACACAACTGGACAAGGCACTGTCAAGGTTAATTTAATTCCGTGTACGATTTGGACGATATAAATTAATTTTTTTTGTACAATAGTTGAGTATATGCCAAGCTTAATGCACAGTTACAATCAAGATCTTCCGTTTTCATCGATATTTTGTCATCCAGCCGTGCCTCTTGTTCCATATCAATTTTCTCCAGTAGTACCTACGACAACCCCAGATGTAACGACAGAATTGACGTCTGCCGATATTAGAACGTCGTTTAAAAAATCTATATCGCAAGCTACGTCTATAAAAGCTGAACCTGGAAGTGCTATAGATTCTATAGCTTCACCGATTGGACCAAATCGGGTACGTGTGTTCTTTTATTGACTCACACTTTCAAGTTCTCTCTTTAATAATTTTAGGCCATGTCGGAACTTAATTTAATGTCACCTAGTACGCCCGACTTTCCATTAGAAGCCCAGTCCGACCGTGAAGGACATTTATGTAATTGTAACGCGAATTTAGAGGTCTTTATTACGTTTTGACATACCTTTATGAAATAAATTGTAAACATGAAACCAAAGAATATTGCTTTGAAATAATAATTTAGTCATTTCTAACGTTTCAGGCATTGGAAAATGTAAATAAACAAAATATCATCAACACATCTCATGACGAAGACAGTTCTTCATCATCTGATTATTCATTTTTGAAGACTGATACTGATACAGGTTCAAGTGACGACCCAAACATCTTACATGATAAAAAACGAAACTACAATATTGTAAGAAGCTTTATCCTAATACTATTTTTTAATAATTAAAGATATTTAGAATAATTATCCATACAATCTAAACAATCGTCGGAAACCACCTTGGCTGGAAGCAGTTTCGATCACACCAGAGCTCATATATCGATACCAAATTCATTTAAGGAACTTGGAGGAAATTTTAGCTTCAGATTTAAAAATTTTACAAGATTTAAATCAAGTAAGGTCAGCTCTTTAACTAGGATGACACAAATTTATTTATATTTTCAGCCCTTACTAGTAAGCAATCAACTTGACCAGCTTTACACGGAACTTCAGATAAACGGTTTATCAACAGAGTTGAATATTGAAGAAGGAATATCATCTAGCAGTGATGACGACGTTAGTTGTATAGTTTCAATGGTAAATATTCAGTACGCATGCCTTAAGGTTTTATGATGGATTTTTCAAAGTTTTATTTTGGTATCTTTTGTGAATGCGTCAGGGATAAAGGATACGTGGTTTAGATTTCTGAAAGTATTTTAAAGTAACCCCGTCGATTACACATGAATACGACTTACGGTCTTACTTTATCCAAAATCTGAATAAACTGGATGGATCGGATGTCACAGATGTCACAAATATCGCAGTAAATTTTGGGTTCGATGCAACAATTACGAAATGGAATTTAATCTCTGAGCAGACTTCCAGGCGAAGTTTGCGACGACTAGCTAAGCGGGAGGGGCGAATTCTCATTTAACTAAAGATGTTTTGTGGCAATCGCCTGGGAAATGTTGGAGTACCCGAAAAATCGTCGGATGGCGCCACTAGCTTTATTTTGGAAAGCCTCTATCTTAGCCAAAAAACTAGAAACGGAGATACAGCGACGAACCATTCTAATAGGAAGTTACTACAGGCACAATTGGGAGGGTGTCACGGTCGCGTTTAGCGTTACGCACTGCAACGAGGCCGATGACCCGTTAGCTCTGCTGAATATGGAGGATTCCCGAGGAATTACACCAGCTTGTCTGCGCCCTAAGGGATACGCTAAAATAACGTACAAAGACTTGATATAAAGAAGGAGCGCCACTGCTCCTGATGGACCGTTCACTCAATTGGAACTGTTCCTCGGAGCAAGGGAAAACGGTTTCGTGGCTATAATTGTGTTGTCCCGGGGTTGCCGCTTATCAGGGATTTGAATAATATTATAAATTAAGATCATGGCTAAAAAAGGGTGTACCAGATTTAACACATAACCCTGAAATAGAAGGTAATCACTGGCAACTTATTCTAGGTTCAAAATAAAAGCCTATTTGGTCAGTGTTATGTATCTACTACTAAAGAAAATGGTTTATATAATACACATAAAACAGTAGGATTAAACGGTTTACAGATACATTTTTTTGGCTCTTCAATGTGGCCTAATTCAAAAGGGAGGAGGAAAACTAATCATGCTACTATACTACAAGTAAGGTTCAAGTATATTAATTACAATCAACGCAGATATGAGTCCTTAAGCTGGACAGGAAGTATGCATTAAACGGATCCCCTCACAATTGGAAGTTTAGGCTGGCCTCTACGATAGTCGGCAGCATATATATATATATATATATATATAT
>JAHWXV010067623.1:0-14825 GCA_024586415.1 Phrixothrix hirtus | reverse complement strand
AGCACTTCTTTAAAAATCAACCTATCAACTTCAAAATCGGAGAATAACAATGAAATACAGTTATTAACACATAGATGAAGTATCAGAATTCTTAGATGTTCGATTATTTACATACTGGCTATGTTAAAACTTACCCCATGTTACAACATACCCCGGTCTCCCCTACAGGAATTACTGCTGCTTCTTTAATGTTTGGCAGATAATTAATACTCGTTTAACGTTAATGTTACTTAATGATAAACAAAATAATTTGAAAACGTTGCAGGATATTAAAAAAATATTGAAAATAAACAAAAATGCCGATCTCAGTACTAAATATAGAGGTTATCGGAAAACAACCTTTAAGGAAAATCAAAACGTGTATTTCAAAAATGCATTAACAAATAAATTTGAGAGATTTATTATTGTGAAAAAGTTAGGAAAATGTATTATTTGATAGAATTACCTACGGGAGAGATTAAGACGAAACATTAGTCAATTAATTAAAAATGAGTCGTTAAGTATACCGATTGTTAATGACAAAGACGGTAATTTTGAAACAGTTACAATAAAATAAGGGAAAAGGGATGAAATAGAAGGAAGAAGTGATGCCGTAGACAGTGAAAATATCGGGCGATCGAAGCGCAATGTGCGAGCGCCTGAACGTTTAAAGTATGAACAATTTTGAACTTTAATTTTTAAATACATTTCTTATAATTATGATATAGTATGTTTAAAATTAAGTGAAGAAGAGTATGATATTCACATAAATTATAAATTAGAATATATCACGTTGGCAATAGTCAACTATAAAAATAATAAATAAATAATTGAGTTAATGTTAAGAAATAAATACCCTTTTATAAAACTTTCAAATGCATTTCACATTATTTAAACCCAGTTAAAGATATTACAGTTTTATTAATCCTTGAAACTTTTATAAGCATAGTATTAAAATTAAATTACTTCTGAATTTCTAAGAGATAAGCTTCGAGATCACACTATACCATTTTAGTATCGGAAAATGTGCCACTTCGGCATTTACAAAGGCATTTTATGACAATACTAGTTGTGTTGCATACAATAAGAACTTAACATTAAGTTCTCTTCATGAAATGTTGTTTTTATAGGGTATTTTATTGTATCTCAAAGTTAAAACTCGCGTAAACTCAGGATCGTAAAGATTATTGTCAGTTAAAAATTCACACGATCTATTGAACGTACCCGCAATAAATTTAGATTCAAAATATCTATATCTCATTTTACATTGGCTTAATCTGATTAAAAAGATTTTCAATTTGGCGTACCGATTATTATTGCATTTCTGATGTATGTTGTAATACACCCATATATTTATAACTAAATGCTATTACACGCATCATGCATATGTATGCAGTACTTAGAATAATACTAAATATAGAATGTGGTATTTATTTATGGTGCAGAACTCGTTGTTTAAAAAAAACTAGTTTGTTAGATATACGAAACAAGTTGAATACAATTCCTTTCTGTTTAAAAAAATGACATAGTTTTATTAGTCGCTTTTATTAAATTTCTAATTAGGATGAAGCAATGTTGTCCGCATAACTTTGCTTCATTAACATTCTCCATATGCAACATTCTAATTCGCCGTCAGAAGGTTTTAACATTTCAGTATATTTAAGGGTCATGAGGGTATTAAATGCAACATATATAAAAAACGTATCTAACTAATTTATAAAATCCAGGTAATTTTTATTGAATACAAATTTGTAGCACTATGTAGCTAATTATTAGGCAACATAGATTACGTATTGATTTTATTTGTATTAAAAATTCTTTTAATGCATATTCATATTAAATTTATTAAGGACAAGGTTTCAGACAACTCATTTCAATTATCACTAGAACTGAATTTGAGATTAAATCTAGAACCATTTATAAAATAAATTATGCATGTATTACACACCATACGTTAAATATAAAGAACGTGAATCAATGTAACATGAATTATAATCTATTATTGGGACGTTTCGTTCGCATATCTTTTCGTTTTTTCTGTTTTAACTGACATCGACCACAATGAGTACCTTACACAATTCATGATACAATGTCTCTAAAATGTCTTTAATGGGAACAGATAATTTATCTGTTTTAACTAATTATAATTAGTTAAAGCTCGAGTTGACGAATGAACGACATTTAGGGCTGCACATAGATTGCTCGTGCTTCACTCAAATTGATATATAACAAATATCACATAAGCTTGGTTTTTCTCAAGTTGGGTGACGTGAGGTCAAATAAATATGTCTGTTTCTTAATCTAACATTCCCTGGTAGATAGAGCGGATTCTTTCTATTTAACTTCTACTTTCTCTTACCTATATGAAATATAGGTAAAATAGAAAGTATTGTTTTCGTCAAAAATATTCAATGTCGAAATTTTAACGGAAATACGCGATTCGAGTCCTGTGAGTACGAGCATCATGTTTTTGGAAATTGGTGTGTGTGTGTGTGTGTGTGTGTGTGTGTGTGCGCGCGCGCGCGCGTGTGTGTGTCACGTCTGTGTGTGCTGTGAACAAGCTATCTCAAAAAGCAAAAGTAATATATAAGCAAAATTTTACATTCTAGTTTGTAGCTACCAGGGCACGTGACCGCAACAATTTCACTAAAATCGGCTACCTGGAAGTGCCACTTTACTCTTGTCATTTTTTGATTTTTCTCGAAATCAGCTCCAACGATTTTATTTAAATTTATTGTGTTTCTTAGACATTTAATGTCCTTTTATTTAATCAAGATAGTTTCTCAGAAAACTTTCCGTAAAATGTGTAACCGGAAGTACTTTTACCATTAACCATGAATAAAATAACTACGAAACATCAAAATTTATATTTGCCGTCGTAACTACCTTTGCATGCTAAATCAAGAATTTGATTAAAATGGAATAACCGGAAGTACAACTTTGTTTCTGTTATTTTTAGATATTTTCCGAATTCTTTGGTTTTTCACGATTTTCCGGAAATCCGTTCTAACTATTCTTTTTAAATTTATTGTATTTCTTAGACATTTAATATCCTTTTATTTAATTAAGACAGTTTCCCAGAAAATTTTCCGTTAATCGAGTAACTGGAAGTACCTTCACCGTTAACTCGAAATGAAATAACTATGAAACTAAAAGTCCTAACTAAGTAAAAATTTATATTTAGCGAGATTACATTTGTATGTCAAAGATTTAGTTAAAATGGAATAAGGTGAAGTTCTTCATTTCCATCATTTTTATATATATTCGGAATGTTCGTTTTTCGCGATTTTCATTAAATCGGCTATAACTACTTTTTTAAAACTTAGTTCCTGTCTTAGCTGCTTAATTCCGTTTTAAATGAACTAAGCAGTTTCTCTAATAAATGTTCGAAACTCGAGTAAATGAAATTCTGTATTCAAGTTTGTTATAGTTAAAATCGAATGACCGGAATGCCACCTTATTTATGCGATTTTTAAGTCTTTTCGCGATTTTCTCGAAAACAGATATACATTTTTTTTAAGACTTGTTACTGTTATTACGTCTTTAATTCCCTTTTACGTAAACTGAAAAAAGGGGTTGAAGCAAGTTATCAGAGAAAATTTCCGGAGTTAAGCAGCTTTTCGAGTTTCCAGTAACTTGTATGAGTGACCGTTACAATTATCATTTCCAAAATAAACGTAAATAATAATTTAATCACTAGTGGACACTGTTTGCATATCTATATACGTAAGAGAAAGTTGTGTGTTGTCTCACACCAGATTTTTTTAATTTTGTGTTTGCAAATGCTTGTTGATAATTTATTTATGATAGAATTATCGCTTGGCCTCCTTTTTATTTCTTAACCCTAGAATGTATAGCATGGGCCCAAGAGGTTCAATTATAAATTAAAAGTGGCGAAACTTGCTATTTAATACACGTCAATTAATATAAATTCAAGATTGCTTTCATAAAACTTCATACACGTTATTGTACCTATCCCAATTGTTGGACTAATTATAAACATTTTAAAAACTGTTATATGTATATTCGGTTGAGCGTATGCACCATTATCACTCAAAACACCTTGAAAAATGCCATCTTTCTGTCAAATAATTGTCCACATACCTTCTGTTAAAGGTCAGGACTTTAATATGTGTATATTGGGAAAACGTTTACCAAGAAAACTTTTAGAAATTTTATTTTGCAAAGGTACATTCTTAGTAATTCACAAAATGTAAAATTTCTTTCGGTAATTGTCTAGGCATGAATATAAAAAGCAATACCAGCTATCGACAGGAACTTCAACTACTTGTGAAAATTAAAAATCTTGACAGAACTAATTCTACGTTTCCGACGGTTTTCATCATTTTAAACTTGATATTTTATTGTATAGGTAACCAATTTAACAAGGAATACTTGACCAGCTGAGCTTCTTGTTTAATAGTAAAGTTAGCATGACCATTAGAGGTAGGCGAACAATTAATGACAAAATGAAAACTATTCCGTTTCCATTTTTCGGTACAAAAACAACTTTACTTTGTAATATTTATTTTTATGAATTTTACAGAAGTTCAATTTTTTTAATAATTCAATTTAAATCAAAAAATTTCACATTTTATTTAGAATATTTGATTTAATATACAAAGCGAAACCATAATTGCTTAGAACCTAGAACATTATTTACATACACAAAATGTTGCAAAGGTCTAGTAAATATATTGTCCAAAAACGATTGAATAAATTTTGAAAGCTACCCATAAAATTAACCCTAATTATATATAAAACAGGACACTTTGATGGTTAGGTTCCTCTCATTCAACGGTTTAACTCCGACATAAGAACTCAATGAATAATCGGGCCATTGTAGTTTTCATTATAAAATATGGAGAAGTAATTAGTTTGACAAGGGTAGCTGTTTACTTTTGTATTTTGAACGTAAGTTTTTCCATTCCATATTTTGCGCAATGTATACTTGACCTCCTTTGGGAGATTAGGATGCGCACGGGATTATAATTTAAAAATTCTATTTAGTTTTATTAAAAGATAACAATTTGTTTTTGCCTGAACCTTATAATAAATCCATCGTCTAACTAAACTGAATAAACTGGAATTTTTCAAGAACTGCCAAAATTTGTTACACAAATAAGAATAAAGCATTTTCTAATTATTCATACGCAACATAACCTGCATCTTTGTTTTCTTGTTTTTTAAATGTATAATAAACACATCATGATGTTCTGGAGAAATGTTTTGCATGACTCTTTACAAGCATGGCATTTTTGTCACACTTATTTCATGATATTTGAAATACAATTTACACATATATTTTGAGGTGATCGTTATCTCTTTTGTTTTTGGAGAACCAGCTACTAATAAAATTGTAATTTCATTTAAGTAATAAATGTTACTCAGCTCACGGTCTTTATTTTCTCAATAATCAATTAATTACGGTAATAAGGCATTCATATAGAAAGAAATTAACTTGTTACGCAGTCGTTTCCAAAATCCAAAATAGCAGGTTTCCCACAATATAATACTTAACTGGCATTGTACTTAAAACATGTAATTGGTCGTGTCTTAACCTGTCGTCGGTCAACGTTACTTTACTCCCGCCATTGGTCAACGTGTGAGCGCGCCGCTCACACGCAATCAAGCTTCGTTTTTATCCTATAGTTCAACATCTCTTCGCGATATTTATGTTTTTCTTGTTCTACAAGATTATTCGTTAAATTATTTCCTTTAGATATAATTCAGTATCATTCTTTCAATCACTTCCATCTTAATTCTGATTTTCCTCTTATCCATGACATTTTTGACAAATTGTCATTATGTGTTCTCCACAAACATCTAGATGTTATTCAGAACACCTTACCGGTGTCTTCCGATTTTTCCTTTTTGGACCATACTGACATTTTATTTTTCCTATATTTGGGCCAGGCTGTTGATCTCCTTGTTGTCTTTCGATATTTAGAGTTTCTGCAAGTCTTGAACGAATTCCCGAATGCAGTCCAAATAATGAAACTCTGGTATTCATGTGTGATTTGCAAAGTTGGAGTGCCATGTTTTTAGAAAAGTTTTTCTTGGGTTCTTCACTTCAGTGTTTGATAGGAAAATAACATGAGAATTAATTCCAGCTATGTCCATTAGAGAACAAAACATACGAAGAGACTAGCTAAAACACACACGTCCCACAGAGTACTGTGCGTTTAGTTCATCAACTACATCCACACCACCTTTAACAACATTGAAAAATGTGATGACGTGTGGTTTATAAGCATCACCTGTAGCATCGTCAATATCATGGTTATCATGCATAGATGAAACAACTAGAATATTTTTGTATCTTTTAGGTACATACGAAACTAATGTCCCTTGTGTTCAAAACGCAAACAAGCTGCTGTTGACTGGTCTATTTCGCGTGTCCACCATAGTATATATTAGGTATTTCTCTTTTATTTTTTATTGCTGCTACAACTGTTAAATTTTTTTTGTAAAGTAATTCATCTACCAGACTAACTGAGTTGAACCAATTGACCACAGTTACATTTCGCCCATTTCCTTGGATTGGCATGGAAATTCGTTGTACAACAGCACTTCATATCTTTTTAAAATAGATATTCATCTAGTTGCTTACCTGGATATATTTCTAGGTTGAGTGTATAGTAAATCGGTGCATCCACCAAGTCACACTATTTCAATCCGTACTTAGCAGGTTTCCGGGACATGAATTGTCTGAACTTACATCAACCCCGGAAAGATTCGAACATCTCATTCACAGATGTATATTCTCCAATAGAGTAACACTCTTGAAAACGTGAAAAAAACCCTTCACGAGAATGTCTTATTGGAGCGTGGTTGTCATTAGCTTTTCCTTGCAGCTCCGGTCCTAATATCGTCAAAGCGAAGATCCCGGAGGAGTAAGAAAAACCTAATGCATTTCATAGCCAACCGAAATTGGTTTAAATCAGTACCATCTATTTTCCAAAGGTCGGCTACATTTTGGTGTGACGACTTCATTACCCCAGCCAAGTAGACTAAACCGAGGAGTGCCTTTATTTCCTCTATGTTAGTGTCCAGCTCGTTCTCAAACTTTTTTAAGTTTCACATTCGTAAATTCAACAATTTCTTCAATTACATTGTCGGGAAAAACCCATTTTCCAACTTTCTGTGTCTGTTTTAGAATATCTAGCAGCTTGTTTTACACCTCGTGAATGCAGAACAATACGTTTTCTTCTAGTGCCGCAATTATGTGGAGGAGGACGCTCATTCCGCAACGTAATGTTGTCTGGATCGATATAAGGGGGTTTTGCATATGTTGATATGTCAGAGTCTGATTCGTTGGCTCAACAGAAGCAGTGTTGTGATCACTAGGAACTAGTTTTTCTGTCTGAATCGTCACTATCATCCAATTCGTTCACGAGCACATCGTCTAGTTCATCGAACCATGTTAGTAGTTGTTCATTTTGGTTATTCATTTTATATAATTGATACAAAAAGAATACCTACAAAACAAACACCGAAACTGTTTATAATAACCAACGCGACACAAAGATAAAAACACGTGTGGGCGAAGCGCTCAGTTTCTCGACTCGTACTAACAATAATCGTGAAATGCGGTGATCCAACATATTATGGAATGCTGTGGTGACATCATCGACCTCTTAATACGTGCCGGGGGAGGTATACAACATTTCCAGTAATTTTATCGCTTACTTCTCTATCTACACTGTTTTAAAAACAAAAGTGAGTGCTATGCTCACACATTGACTAACGACGGGTTAATTTCATAAGATGTTCTTCTACATTAAGAAATTTTAGATATCTATGACAAGCAGCTTGTATTGGTGTTGTTGAACGAGCATTATAGGTACGCTTAATTCTATAATAGTGCTTTTACCAATCAAGTCATCTGCTAAAAACGTATAACTTCTATCAATGAAAAGGCCATACAAATCCACCTTGCCTCTTCAAAATCTTTTATAGCTCGACTTTTATTTTCAACCACATACTGGGTCGCTGTTTAGCTAAAAAAAATCTTGATAGAATAAATATTTGCTGTAGAAGTTGTACGTCGTAATTCGCCAATTTTTCCAAAATTTGATGCTCTTAACCGCTTTTTTCTCGTTTGTTTCCAGTGCGCATTATCCTTTTATCCTGTAGTTAAATTCTGAATTTCAATCTGATTTTCTTTTTGAAATTCTTTGAGAAAACTATTTCGTTTCTTTTTAAACGCTTCTTCTTCCACTTCTTTCACATTAACATAACTTGCATAATCGGGATCTTCTACTGTACTATTACTGTTAGATAATCTGCGCCATTTTATTTTAGTAGAAAGTTAACACTTGCTAACACAATTGGTATTTCCAATTCCCTGATTTTTTCCTCAAATACAGTTAAATTCTAAAACATTGACTGGTGTACATACTAATTTTTATTTGGGAATAGGACGATAACGAAATGCTTAATTAGATCATTAGTGGTCTTATCCAAAGCCTTCTACAAAGGCTTTGTCTTATCGTTTGTCAAACATAAATCTTAATCATTCTTTCTTTTCATTTCAATTATCAGCAAAGTATTGTGCAAAGATCCACACAAGTGTTACACGTTTTCGAAGTACAAAGACACAATCTTTTGTAATGATTTTTACCAGGAAAAAACGAATTGTAAAATAGTAACGAAATAAGATTGGTGCCTAACCTCAATTATTTTAACTTTACTTTATTGTACAATCTCCGAAGTTGAAAAAAAAACAAATCCATAGCGTATTACATTTGTGAGGATTCAACATAAAACCATAAATTTTATTATTATACCTCCAAAACTAAGCAAACTGGGGCGATTGTGTTTTGTAAAATTTCAAAATTGTAACAAACGCGAAAAATTTTTTAAAAATTCACTTCTATAGCGACCTATAAAATTTTCTAGGAAACATCTTTAAAATCGATATATCATATGTTTCATAATAATTTATAGCTATCTTATAATGTTTCCAACAGCATTAGTTTTACTCAATTTAAAACTAAGGAAAGTAGAACCTTAGGTCGCATCATTTTTGGTAACATTTCAGTTTAAGATAAAGTCATTCAAGTTTTTGAACTGAAAACGTATATAACTATAACTTCATTGAATTTAACAAATACCGGCTGACAAGCAACGAATAATAGATTTTGTACGAACAAGGGTTAATACATTTTCAACGCTTAACTGTTAGTTTGGGTTCCAGGTATTTATTTACTTCAGTGTTTATTAGTTTTCTCGTTTAATTTCCTATCGGTGCTATTATTCCATATTTCAATTCTTTTAGTCTACTGATTATTTCATTGAGTGAAGTTAAATATCTAGATTTACTGAACAAATCGAATTTCATCAAAATACTAAAGTCTATAAGCACATAAGCAAGAAGTAAATATTTTCTTATCAGATTTTTATTAATTTATTCGTTTAAGTTTCCATTTCGCTGGATAAGCGAAGAATAGAAGCGATTAGAGAGATCGATTCTTTTTGTGTTGCTATAACCGTATTGTAGGATCTTATTTCAGTAACAATGAAGGTATCAACAACTAAAGCCCAAGGGTAATCGTAGCTAACAATGACATCTATCTGCTTGCTGTGAATAGTCCACGTACCAGATGAATTCTAATCGTTATATATAATGCTATAGAGACTCTACTTTACTACAGCCTTGTTCGCATTAGCTATTTAGTTATATCTTAATACTCTTCCTTGTATTATAAAATTTGATTTTAATAATTTTATAGTAATATTATAGTTAGAAGGGGAAATAATTTCCCAAGGGATATATCTTTACTTTACTTCAAATATCATGAGAAGTATAATGCCATGAATGAAATTACGTTAAATAATGTTTATCTTAAGTTTTTAAAAGATCAAAATGAACATTAGCCAATTTCTTCTAATGTGTAAAAATTAAAAATGGTGATAAAAAATTTGTTTCCGTAAATAATATTTATAGTGAATATCAAAACTTTTATTTTTGCAATAGCATTTGTTACCTTTTATCTCCTTATGTCATAATTACAAACGTTTGGTATATGGATGGAAACATATTACCTCCAAAGTCTAAAGGCTGCTTTGCACAGTGCCAGTAACTTAAACAAGTTACTAAAGTTTAGTAATAACAGCAAGTATGTGGCATTTACACAGAGCGTGTAACTTGATTAAGTAAATAATTATTCCTGTTAATATATTATTTGATAGTTCATGTTCTTCTTGTAAATTTGAGTAGAAATGGCTTTTGGTGGAGGAACTAATTTACATTTTAAAAGGCCAGTTATCCGAGAATTCCAACAAAAGAGTTTGCATAAGAAAATGGCTTGCGAGAAGAAACGAGATTGGTGCATCTAAGATGATTTTAAAAGGACTTGTCACTGATAATATTGCAGAATATAGAAATTCTATGGAAATGTTTCTAGCATGTTTTGAATTACTTCTTCAAGAAATTACGCCAGTCATACAATAGTAATACACTACTATGAGAATGGCCTCTCTTGATGAAACAAAATTAAAAATCACCTTGTCATATTTGGCTCATGGAAATATTTGCTGATATCTGCAACAGCATTTTCATGTTTCACGACCAGGAATTTCGAAATGTATCCACGAAGTGTGTGATTCTGTCTATGATGTGCTACAAGATTTTATAAAAGTAAATATTCTTGTATTTCTTAGAACATTAACAAATATACATATTATACGACTATCATTTTTATTCGTATCTACCAGTTTCTCCATTAAAACTATTATAATATGCCAGAGAAACACTACGAGGTGGTACCCGAATGTTCCCGGACTGATGCGACAAAGATTCTAAAACCCGTCTCTATGTTGTCGTCACTTTCAAAGTAGTCTCCCATCACAAGTATACACCGATTCCATCGTTTTCCCAATGTCCAAAGATTTTCTGAAAGTCTGCTTCCGTGAACGAGTCAAGCACTGTTTGCGATTCTACTTGAATTTCTTCAATTGTATGAAATCGTCGGCCTTCCATATGCAGTTTCATCTTCTCCGGCCTTGGAGAACTGGATGCTTCCATTATCTCGACTGTTTCTTGGTTTCTGGACCATATCTACAAATCGAGCTTTCATCGCCTGTCATTCCGTATGATGTCCGCACGAAGTCGCCTGGAAACATCGCACAAATTCTTGGTGCACATGCCTGCATTTCGCCGACCTTCGAGAACTGGGATTCTTCCACTGTCTCGACTGTTGCTTGGTTTCTGGACCATATCCACAAATCGAGCTTTCATCATCTGTTATAATTCTAGACCAAAGTTCGCACTTTCCGAAGCAAATCGTTTCAATTCAGTGAACGTATCAATTTGTTACGGCTTTTCATTAATTGTCAAGTCTTGGAACAAATTTTGTGGTGAAGCAGTGCATTTCCAGTTCCACTCTTCGTATCCTAATCCAAATCTAGCGGAAATGTCTTCAGTAGTCTGACGAAGATCTTTGCAAAGACATTGTAGAATTATTGCGATATTTTCTGCCATGGTGGACGGGGAAAATCTTCCTGATCGTTCGTCATCTCCAAGCTTCATTCTACCCGCTTTGAACCAGGGATACCATTCAAAAACTTGTGTTCAGCTTAATGAATAGCCAGCAAACGCTTTCTGAATCATTTTATACGTTTCAGTGGCACCTTTCTTTAGTTTAAAACAAAATTTAATGAACTCCCCTTGCTCTAATTTTGCATCCATCGTATAATTCGCAAATCGATACAGTTAACACTTTATTCAAACCGTTATATAGCAGCTGCTGCTCAACTGAGCAAGTTCAAACTTCACTAATATATTTATGACATGCCTTATATTGGCGCGTCAGTACTGTTTCACATTTGCACTATACAGGGGTAGTCCGGGAACATTTGGACATCATCTCGTATTTGTTGTGTTATCTTCGACGTGATGGATGGTACTGCATATGACTGTGGAGAGATAAGAGGACTGTGGAATTGTGGAGATGCCAATAGGCTCGTAAAGCCACTATTTCATTTAAAATAGCGCAATGATGTGCCGGTCCCTTGGATATTTGAAAACCTTAAACGAGTCAATGGTTGCTGTATTTGATCTTGAGCACTAAGGGTATTGTTGTCTGCTTCGTTGGGCAGCTATAAACAATTATAATAAATTGCTTAATTACATACTTTAGTTACGTAATATTTGTTTGGTTTTAGAATGAAGTAGACAAACTAGATCGAACTGCATTGATCTTTATTAACCAGTTCAGGATTGAAAACCCTTCCGTATAACGAATTTTAATATTTACAATCCTTTTACTGTTACCTACTAAGAACCTTTTGCATAATCGGTCTACATAAATATTTACGTTGGTTACCATAGCGATCTCATTTTTCAGTTTATTCAAACAATTAGAAATCACTCTTTTTTCGAACAGAAGATGCTACTTTTTATTATTCTATTAACACCTGTATGAAGTTTGATATTGATCTACAGTGGTTTTTCTATACCGGAAACCAGTAGTTTTCAAGTTATTGATAAGCATTGAGCAGAAACAATCATGTTTAATAGACTGGTCCTACGAGAACCTCAAAATTAATGAATATTGCAAATTTACATCAACTACTTGTAGCATTTTGAAATAAATGTAATACATTTAACTAAGAGAAAATGAGATCCCAGGATAGCACTTTTAGGCGGTTTTCACACCGAAGCGATACACGATGAGCAACCAGCAACAAGCAACAGGCAACATACGATATTGCTTATGGCGTGTGTTTACAACGCAACGATAAAAAAGTATTGAGTGACTAACACGTTCATTGCATATTATATGTATAAGAAAGCACCATAAATACAAACATCAATGTTGGACACACCCATTTTTCAGACAAAATATGGTTCACTAAGTAAACGTCGTTGCTGCTGAAAGATGTGCAAAATGAACAAACAAAACTCTTTTAATGTCACTTACATTTGTTTCTCCGTTGATATGTAAGAAAGGTATTTCTCTACTACTTCTACAAATTGAATAGTTTGCTTTTCTGCCATGTTATCACTTACCATATCGCTTTATGTGATAAACATTTGTCTTTAGCAATACAACAGAAATCTTTCTTGTGATATAAGTTTCTTATCGCTAAGCACTACTTCCGTGAATGATATACCCACCGTTTCAATGTGAACGAATACTATTCCACGCCGTGTAATTTTCACAACCAACATCACCAATTACAAATCGTATCACTTATTGCATATCGCTTTGGTGCGAAAGCGCCGTATGTGTTTGATTTAACTGACGTTGAGTTTTGGGACCCGGATTAATACTACTAATTAATTACATTTCAAATGCCAATAAAAAGATAAGAATTGAAATGTTGTAACGTTTATACAAACCGACAGAATAACGCGAAATGCGATTTAAAAGAATTCCTAGAAATTCTACGCATTTTCGCTATATTCATAAATACGGAAGTGTAATTAAGAAATATTGAATTATGGACTTCATAGACTTTAAGAAAGTGCCAAGTACCGTGCGCGAGTGTCTTAGTTTAAGTTAAAATTAATAATAGAAAGATTGATTAATTAAAAGCTGTATTAAAAATTCTATAAAACAATTAAACAAGAAAACTCAACCAGATGCAAATACAATCCGCTACCGCCTGAAATTACTCAAGACTACTTTGATAAGCAATCACAAACAACCGAAATACCGATTTCCGATTATTAAAATGTGAATTAATTATTAAACAATTAATTAAGGATATTGCATCATGTTGCGCAATCAAATGAATTAAACACATGCAGCCGTTATCCGTATCACTTTGATAGCAAACAAAGAAAGCAAGTCTAATCAGTATTCAGAGAACAAAAAAAGCAAGTCAAATCAGTATTCGGAAAACAAAGAAAGCGAATACCAAATAAGTATAAATAAAGCGATTTTACAAACCGAAAGGGAGTCTTCCTAGAGACTCTATACTGGACGTTGCCTAGTGCAAATTCCGTCTAAAGCTTTCGTCATCGGTAAATCTATTTTTGTTAATAATTCCTATAACCAGGCCAACGCAAGTTCCGAAGCACCGCCTGTCCGTAGACCGTCCAGTTACGAATCAAAACCATTGAGAACGCTATATGCTTGGAGGTCGTGTCATCAAACCATACACCAGATCGCTGCGAAGGCGTTTGCAGCCACTTTGCTAAGCAGCTACTTGTGAACGACTCCGAGCGCTGTCGACGTTGCTGTGCGTTGTGATGTAACAATAGCGGACGCATATCGACACCGATCCGAAACCATCCATCGAATACACTCGCCCGTCATCTGTAAATGTGTAGCTAGGTTGCGATTTACAAAAACGACGCCGAGCACCATCGACGTCGTTGTGCGTTGTGTTGTATCAATAGCGGACGCACTTCGACGCTGAACCGGAACGATTCCCCCAAGTAAGGCAGCCTGTTGTTAGTAAACGAGTAGCTAGGTTGCGGTTTACTAACGACGCTCTTTTAATAGAGACGGTCGGCGTCTATCGAGTGGCATCTCTGATCGCGGATACACGTCGATCTCTTGTCCCCATCCGTCCCAGTACTAACTACGTCGAGAGTATCGCGTAGGCGCGACACCCGTCTGTGCAGATCGAAAAGCATACAGCAATTTCGTGAATTCATGTACAAATATCAGGAGACCATAAAAGCAAGCGGAGTTAGGAATTTGCGCCGACTGGCAACTTCAAAGCCGCGGGAAAATCCAGGAGTGTCCGCATCACGTCTAATGCGAATTCCGCTACAACTTATAATCGCGAACATTCATATTTACTTTGTTTGCTAACTTAGTATTTCTTATTTATAACGTAGAATGATTTTAAGTTTGAGTTGATTCATTGTTAACGAATATTAA
>JAHWXV010067616.1:0-10337 GCA_024586415.1 Phrixothrix hirtus | reverse complement strand
GTATAAATAATACTATGATACTAATAGAGTGGCAAATTAGAACTACAGTTGATATTTCTAAAAGGCGGTTCCTACAACATAAAATGAACACACTGTACTAATTAAGGTTCCTCCTTTTTATCACTAGCTTAATTGATATTTGGGGCCCTAATAACAGGCGACCCCGGGACAAATCAGCTAAAGGCCACGGAACTGTTTGTATCTGTTTTGAAGGATAGTTCCATACTTTGAGCGGCTTATCTGGAGCAGTGATGCGCTCCCTATATCTAGCCTCATTGTTCGCGTTTCCAGCGACTTCCTTTAGAGCGCGGACGATGCTAGTGTATTTTACCTGGAATCCCCCCCCCCTATTTCGAAGAGTTAGCGGCCATCAGTACCGTTGTTGAACGTAACGGCTAACGCGCCCGTAACAAGTTTTATGGCGAAATAAGAACCTTTTTTTAAACTTCCTCATCATAGTGCCTAATTTAGGCCTGGGAGTTTCAAATCATCATTCTCCAAGGTGGGGATAGGCAGGTGGAAGTGTTGAGATTTGTTAAACTGTTGCGGCCATCTACCACGATCTGTCCTCAATTGACTTGGGGTGGATTCGAGTTTTGCAATGAGTTGCCTTCCACTTTCAGAGGCTTTTTGGAGGTGGTCTTCGGCCTTCGGGTCTCGTCTTATGTGTATGGTTCTTACAATGCTCAAGGTGTGCGCTATGAAGTCTCTATAATTTGTTTCGCGGCTTCGAAATATTTTATTATGCTTGTGCTCTTGTTCTCCCCGTATGTCTGGGCTGGGATAAGCATAGAATTGGTGAGTTTGTCTTCAATTTCTCTTTGTTAGAGGACTTCGCGAACCAAGTATTCCGAAGAGTTGGTGCACTGTATCCATCGCTAATTTTGCTCTTCTTTTGGAGTATTTGTAAAGTTTAAATTAGTGCTGAGTGTAATTCCAAGATGTTTCTGGAGTGATGGATTTTTCCAAATTTCCTTGTGAATTTTACGATTTCTGGTTTGTATTGATTGAAGGAGGTGTTACTTGCTATATTTGGTGAAATTTTCTTCTATTTTGGTTAAGTTACTTATTGTTGTTGGGAGGCTTCAGTTCGTCGAAAACAGTACTGCATTGTCTGCAAATTGGAGGAGATCAGTATTTGTGAGAAGTTTAATATTCGCCATATCCGTGACGAATATTTGTAGATCGTGGATGAGATCTGTGATCCTTGTTCTGCTTTTCTTACTAGGGATGGATTGTTACCTACTTTTACCTCGACCTTTCTTTCTTCGAGGAGGAATGATAGAAATTTTGTTAAAGCTGACTGGATTTTCATTTGGAACACCTTATAGACTATGACTTCTTTCCAGACCTTGTTGTAAACCTTTTCAATGACAAAGAGGCTTACGTAGGCTCCATTTATCTTCTTTTTGGATATTTCTATCTTGTTATGGAATATCGCCTCTGGGTTGCTGGGAGTAGCTCCCTTTCTTCCATGAATTGCCGGAGATCTCTGTTAATGAAGTGTTCCGTGATTTTAGTTAGGTTGTTTAGGAGGTTAATCGGCTTTCTGTTTTCTGGCCTTGATTGATCCTTGTTCTTCTTGGGTATGGTTGTGATGGTGACCGCTTTCCATGCGAGCGGCAGTAAATGGAGTGCAAGCCTGTGGTGACAATTTGAGTGTACTGGTGGGAATGTTTTCTTTTCCTTAACAGTTCTTCCATTGTTATTTAGAATGGAGTAGTGATTTTTGTTTTCTTTGATTTAACAACGAATTTTGAATTTCCTTTTCCAGCTACTTTGTTCGTAATTTGTCTGGAAAGAGGAACTCATATAGTATCTGCTTTCTCTTGTTGTAAAGGATTTGTTCGTTTTCGAATATTATGGGGAAATTTGGATTTGAGTCTTTTTTGAATAGATTTAGTAGTTCCCATACATCTATCATCCTTTCCTTTTTAGCTCCCTTTATTCTGTTTTCCCATTGTTTTTCTTTTTTCTATTTGAGGAGTTTAACTACTAGTTTCTGTTGTTTCTTTTTTCTACTCCCTTAATACCGCAGTTGAGAACCAATCAGGTCCTATACAGGGGGTCGTCGTTAGCACCCCTCACTTAAAGAGAGTGAGAGGTGGCCTTGGTCGGTTTAGCGTCCTCTGACGCTCCGACTACCTCACTGTTGCAATGTTGTTCGTAGCAGACCTGGCAATATCTTGACCAGGACCTTTTCGATGGCTGCTTCTAGTTTTTCAGGAATTATTTATATGTCTTCTTTTGGATTTCGCATTTGTGTGACTGCTGCGTAAGTCACACCTTCTCTTCTAATAGTATTTCCAGTCCTCCAAAGCCTCCTTGCTTTTATATTCTTTGGGTTTTCTGGGCAGCTTCGAGATCGCGCCGCGTGCTCCCCGTCACAGTTTGCGCACTTTGGTTTGTCTTCTCTTGCCTGTTTGCACTTGTGCATCGGGTGTGTCCCTGCACATATCATGCACTTGTGCTGAGCAGTACATCTGTAGGTCACGTGTCCGAATGCCTGGCATCGGAAGCACTGTCCTGGTGCTGCTGGCTTTCTTTTGTCTTCGGTCGTCACCACTATATGCAGTATCTGCCTTACTTCATTAATTTTGGGGGCTTCCGCGTCTTTGTCGCTAGTTACTAAAATCAACGGCAGCTCCGCCTTTCTTCTTTTCAGTCTTATAATATTTTTAAACTGGTAGCCCTGTATTATCAGGTCTTCCCCTACTCGATCCAGCTCTGCCTTTTTTCTTTTCAGTCTTATAATATTTTTAAACTGGTAGCCCTGTATTATCAGGTCTTCCTCTACTCGATCCAGCTCTGCCTTTCTTCTTTTCAGTCTTATAATATTTTTAAACTGCTAGCCCTGTATTATCAGGATCAGGTCTTCTTCTACTCGATCCAGGGGAATTGATGTTGATATTCCCCTGATTACTGTTCTAGGCTGTCTCTCCTCCGGCAGCTCGAAGTAGTGGCAAGGAATGTTTGTCTTTCTTAAAATGAGCAGCAGAATTCCGAACTCTGCCGTATCCTTGGTGAATATCCTCATGCCGTTTTTCGCATTGCTTGCCTTGAGGAAGGTGATTTTGCTATCTTCCGCCGCTTCTTTAACTTGCAAATAATTTTCTTTTTTGGCAATCACTATTGGTGGGGGACGTTTTATGTTTTCTTGCTGGTCTTTTGTTCCCGCACTCTCCGTTGTGGGACCGTTCAATCTAATCTGTTTAGAAACATGACTAGTTTTATCGGAAGAGTTATGTTCTTCTTGCTCATTTGCTTGACTGCAGCTTGGCACGTTTCTGTTTGTGTTTTCTCGCTGCTCCGTTGGTAACTTAGGAGGCTCTTCTTCTTTCTGATCGATTTTTGGTTTCTCTTTCTTCCTCTTTCTAGTTTTCTTGTCAACTGACTGAAAAGCTTCCTCGTCATGGTCTTCCCTGGATTCTTCTTGTAGCTTCTCCATATGTTCGATTTCTTTTGACATTCTATCTATGGCATCTATCGCTTTAAACATAACTTCTTTATACTCAGTCATTTTTTTTTCATTTTCTGGATTTTTTCCTCGCTGGATGATCCTTTATATTGTGTTTCCATGTTATTGGAATTCGAAAGAATCAAAGGTTTTAAAATTTTTTTCTTCCTCTTGTTACCAAATTTAGGGTAAAATGATTGGTCGTACTCCATATATACTATTGGTCCTGACCCAGCCACACGAGTGTGCGGGGCCTAAAGCACAGTAATAAATACTTATTAGCTATTAGTTAAATGACACAGACCTGTCTGCTGTCGCCCATCTGCTTCCCTCGTTCGCACTTGCACTTTTCACTATACCGAACTTAACCTTAGTTTCCGCTCGTCTACCCTTTATGCTCTCTCAAGCGCGAGTTCTGTTGTTTCAAATACCGCGTTTCCTTATGGAGGTTTTTTTCTTTGCTACGTTTTTAGAGTGGATGACGCCTTCTCCCTCTTCTGACAATGCCTATTTGTTTTGAGGATTGATATGTGCTGATATGTTATCGGTGTAGACGGGGTGTGTTTTCCCATGTAGTACACGAATTTCTGTCAATTAGTTTTCCATAAAATAGGCGTATTTAGCGTTTGCTCGGTTGGGTTAAGCTCCATTACTACTGAGTAGTGATCATTTCCATTGACCTTTTATTTTGTTTAAGCGGAACTCTTCTACATCTCCTCTTCCGTTTAATATTGACGTTGCGTCTTTGGGGCCTGCGATCCGGAGTTCTTTCTCTGGTTAAAGTATTTTCCATCGTGCTTCCGTCATAATTCTTGGCTCTAGGGAATGTCATCGCTTCAATTTCTTTTGATTTAATTTTGTTTTCTGGTGGGTTGCATATTGCGAAATGTTTACGTTTTCGCCAATCTTGGTTTTGTTCCTATCACTTCAAGAAGAGAATCCGTCAGTTTTTCTCTGGTTTCTTGAATTGCAGCGAGGGATTTATGCATTATTAGGGCCACACTTCCTCCTCTTCTTCCCTCTCTGTCTTCTCTTATTATACTGTAGTTCTTTAAAAGGAAACCTTGGGCTAGAGTTGGGTGAGTTTCGAATATCATCATGATGGCGATTTCGTGTTTTTTGAGAAAAAGTTCGAACTAATTTTTCTTAGTAAAGGTCACGTTAGCGTTCCAGGTGGCGAAGTTGGCTGTAATTTTGTTCATGTTGGCCTCAATAATATTGGGGTTTGCTGATAATGTTTGGTAGCTTCTTGCTACAAAGTTTTCTAGGGCTTCTTCCAGATTTGATGGAGGAGGAACTTCTTATGGTATGCCAGACAATTTCACTTTGGGCCTAGTCCGGTTTTCTTTGTTAACAGTTTTTCTAGGGCTTCTTCAAGATTTGATGGGGAGAGCGAATCTTCTTATGGTTCTTTCGGCATAAGAAACGTCAGATTGTCTTTCAGCTTCTTGAACCTTTCTTTCCTTTCCATGTTTTTACATCGAGCATTTACTATAGTTAGAGGGATGACTTGCTCCGAAATTGCAGCATTTCATAGATTTGTTTGGGTAAAATTTGTACTCGAATCTTGGGTGGTTTGCAGCATTCTATAAACATAGATACATCGGTAGGAGACGTGTACAAAAACTGTCATATGAAGCATTGTGTATTCCTTGTTGGACACCTCTTTGGTTTTACGGTGATTTTAATATTAAGCACACCTGTAAGGCTTTTTGCTCGTCCTCAAAATTTATTAGAACTAAGGGAAATTTTCTTGTTCTGTTTCCCATGCATTTTATTGAGTTTAGAAAGAATCCTATGAGTTGGAAGTCTTCTGATATTTCTTCTTCTGTTATATGTTCGGGAAAACTCCTGAGGACTACTTTGAATTCCTTTTCGTCTTGCAACTGGTAGGGCTCGTTGAGTTTTTTTTGATTTTTCTTACTTTTTTGAAGTCGATAGCATTAGTTGTAAAAATATTCGTCTTCTTTTATGGCTTTTTGGAGGGAGCTAATTTTATTTGGGGTATGTTTCTTGGTTTCGTATTACTATCGGTGAAGGTATTTTTGCGATTTTTATTATTTTGGTTATTTGCTAAGTTTTTTAATGCGTTTTCGTAAGTGTACTGGAATTCCAAGGCGTGGAAGCCTTTTTATTCTAGAATTCCTTGTGTTTGCGGGTATTTTATCCCGTTGGTGATATATTCGTTGATATTTTGGAGTGATTTCTCTTCGCCTGTTTCTGTAAGTTTTGCTACGTCTTCTTCCTTCCTTTTCTTGGGTTGTCTGTCCTGGTTAAGCCTCATAATTTATTAGAACTAAGGAAATTTTTGGTTTTGTTTCCCATGCATTTTATTGAATTTGGGAAGAATCCTATGAGTTGGAAGACTTCTGATATTTCTTCTTCTGTTATATGTACGGGAATACCTCTGAAGACTACTTTTTGTCTTGTAATTGGTAAGGCTCGTTGAGTTCTTTTTTTGATTTTTCTTGCCTTTTTGAAGTCGATAGCATTAGTTGTAAAAATATTTGTCTTGCGTTTATGGCTTTTTGGAAAATTACTTCGTTTTTTTCTGGGACTAATTTTATTTGGGCGTATGTTTCTTTGTTTGGTATTACTATCGGTGAAAGCATTTTTGGGATTTTTATTATTTTGGTTACTTGCTGAGTTTTTTATTGCGTTTTCGTAGGTGGACTGGAATTCCAAGGCGTGGGAAGCCATTTTGTTCTAGAATTCTTCGTATTTGGATGTACACTATCCCGTTGGTGATATCATCTTCGTTGATAGTTTGGAGTGATTCCTCTTCGCCTGTTTCTTCCTTCCTTTTCTTGGGTTGTTTGTCCTGGAAGCACTCTTGTTTTCACGGGGTTTTCTAGCGTCTTCAGTTCTTCTAGTAATCTTCTTACTTTTTCTTTTATTTTTTCATTACTTTCTTGTAAAATTCAATTTCTTTCTTCTTTTTCTGTATTTTACTGTCGAATAGGTTTGAAGACTGCATATTGTTTGTTTTAAGCTTCGGTAGTTTTATAACCTCGCTATTCATCTTCTTAATCACTTATTTTAACATTGGGTTCTATTTTAGCCGACCCACTTCTACCAGCACTTCTACAGCAAAGTAAAAAAGCTAGATAATTTTTCAGAACCGCGATGAGTACCTTTTGCTCATCAAATTTTCAGCGTAAGTAAGAACCTCAGCTACAAGCCCCTCGTCGTTCGCAGAAAATCTCAATGTTGGTATAAGAATCGCGTGGGCATGAGGACTTGTATGGCCATAAACCATTCCAGTGCGAAGGGAGGCGGTGGGGCAGCAAATGCTAAAAGAAATGCAAAAGTTCACTAACTTCTCAGGTGAAGTGCATGGCTTGTAGCCATTGCGCCTTTACGTCAAGTCATACGATGTTAACTAGCTCTCAACAATCTCTATGCTGAAATGGGATGAGAAATTGGATCCAATTCGTGTTCGCGCTCATTTTCAGTAAGTATGGTGAAGGATAGCGTTGGTATACATGTAATTGTGGTCAAACAGGGGTCCATGATGATGATTAAGTTTACTAAAACTTGGTTCTGGACTTTAGACTACCTAGCTCTAAGCATCAAAATAAATATGGCATTTTATGTAACATCTCACCATATGAGCGGTTTACTCCTGGTAATGTAACGTTACGGATTTATTTTGATTACGTCGATAGAACGAAAATTATTTATATCTTCTTCGTCCAGATAACTGTCGTTCTCAAAATAATTCGAACTCTTCGTGGCTAGGCTTATTATCAACGGTAATTAATCTCTACTGGCCTAAAATGAGGATTGAAGTGCTCTTAGAAGTTTGCTAAAATCGGAACTAGTACCAATGCATTTCGCATTGATACATACAAAACGATTTGCAAGCGACCTACGGGTTTACGTATTCTCGTTGTGATCCGGGTGCATCGATCATACCGGCTTTTATGGCGCTAGCAACCAAAACTTGCACAATTGATTCCGTGACTCGCACTGAGGCATCAAGATTATTTGCCTGACAACACTAGCGACTTAGGCAACGATCGAGACGCTCGGGCTCGAGGCTGAACGGCGGCTTCAGGATGTTTTAGTCCTAAATGGCACTAGCAACTGTACAGCTAGGATATCCAAGACATCTTTCAACGACGGCGCTCTTTGCACTGGAAACTGCACGGCGACGGTGAAAACGTTTGCATTCGCAATTTTCTTACATGCTTTAAATCAAAAGTTGATTTATTAAACAGGTCCCACCACGAAAGTGCAAGAACAGAAGTCCTTTGGCTCTTCCAGAATCACTTCTTATGTAGTAATTCGAGGAGGGATGTTTCTATTCCACAAGCGTAGATTTGCTCGCTGGTCCTTTCTAACGCTTTGCGATAATTTGTTTAAATCGAGCTTGCAAAATATTGCGCCATAATATTTAAAATGGTGCAATCTTTTTAAAATATAAAACATACTTATTTTATATATTTATCTAATGTTAATTAGATAAATTACTACTTTAATTAACATTTTCAAATAATTAATTATTTTGATTAATTATGTTTATTATATTAATTAGTTCACGCATTCCGCGAATTTTAAAGTCTTTTTAACTTAATTCTAAATAACACGTAAAACGCGTAAAGATCGTATCGTTTTTTTTTAGATCGCGTATTTTGTATTATACGGTAATTTTACAATAAGTAACATATCACTGAGAATCACCTTCATCCACGTCATCTTCACTTTTCTAGGACGATTCATTTTACAAATCTCAATTTTAACTATAAGCCAGCAGAAGCAACTCATACAACTTTAAAGACCGCAAATTATATTTTCTGCCTGCATTCAACGGTTTTTTTACGAGTGAGTTACAAGGAACCTAGTGAAGCCGTTTTTTTGATACAAACATGTTTCGTAGCTAAACAACATTTTTCCTACGTAGCAATAACAGAATAGGTAACCATGCATATGTGGTTTTATTTTTCTTTTTAGATGTGAGGGTACAGAGGTTTATAAAAAAACTTTGAGGAATATGATATTACACTAATCGTTCCATCCTTCTCACTAGAAGTTAAATCTTATGTTGTACATATTTTTAAGTTTGTCGAATAAGTCAACAGTAGTTGTAGAGTGGGAATCTTTGGGGCAAACCATACCAAGATAGAGAAAAGAAAATTACTACAGAATTGCAGATGGCACAATGTGCGGCGCCGGTTATTAAAATATAAAGAGAGAGAGAAGACAGAGAGCAGAGAGAGAGAGAGAGGAAAGGGAGGCATTATTAACTTTTGCTCTAAACAAGGGTTTTCAAACACTTTTTTCACGGGTTGTTCGTCAAGTTACAATACCTTTATGAGGTAACATGGTTTTACAGTAGGGTGCTAATTAATATAATAGCCTAAATTTTACTAATTTTAGGTGAACTGAAAATTAAGTGCTAGACGGTATTTATTTACACCCTTAAAACTTAACCTACTGTTGACGAACCCCAAACAATTTTTACAGTGTACTCTAAAAATGCAATGTTATTTTAAAGTAATTCGTGCTTTATTTTTGGAAGTGATTTAATTTCTTAGATGTATACCTGTATTTCGGTAGGTTTACAAGAATTCACAATAAATATTTTGTAGTTCACACAAATGAATTTTATTATCAAGGGAAACGCAATTGTAGTAAATTATTAATCAACATGAAAATTAAGAACTAAATGCCCTAAGATATAATTAAATAATTAGGTTTATTTCAAGTTATACTAATACAATATTCAATATTTTTGAAAAGAAACCAATTATCAGATAGATGAACCTTAGTCTAATTTATGGCACGTCTTATACCTAAACCCTAATAAAATATTATTCAATTCAAGTTGGGATAACGTTCACATGCCTTTGGTAAATAAACTTCTTGTGTAAAAATACGTTAGATAACCCAGTGAACCCTTTTATTTAAATTATTTAAACATTTCAATTGAGCTTAATTTAGTTCACTGAATTAATCTATTTTTAGAACATTAAACAGGAGCTAACCTGGTTTAAAGAATCTTCTGTGTTGTTACCACTGCTGGGAGACAACATTAAAACCGTGACTTTAAAGTCGATTCCTTCGTACACTATTTGATGTTTGAATTGTATCTAGATTAGTTACAATTCAAATGCAGGATCGAATTTTAATTAGATCTTCGGTGGACTAGCCATCTTCGAAAGCGATTCTAATATTTCGTCCTTTGGTGGTTCTTGCTTCATTTGGAATTGACCATTTAATGAACACTGCATATTTCTTAACATACACTGGCTTAGAGATACGAGGCACATGCACTCATCCGACTCTTGGCACAGGGCAAAGTCCTTTTCTTGTTTTGGTTTTTTCTTTTAGGTATTGTTGAGCTTGTTTGTAATACAGACTCATCAGTAGTATTTTGGGGGTTAGGAACTTCGTTCTTTGGCTACTTTGTGCGGTTTAATTGGCGTTTCCTTTCTTCGCTTGGGATTTCCTTCGAGTTCAACTATCTGTTTACTGTAACCACAGACTTCGAATTTTTGTGGGTCGATTTATGTTTCCACCCTAGTGTTAGGTCTATTAGAGTTATTTCTAGTTTGTGCGTTTTGGCCTTATTTTGGGTCGTGGGTTTTTTCTTTCGGTTTAGATACTTTCTAGTTATTTGATTCGATGGTTAAACTTTCGGGGAATTTAGTTTGGGAATTGTTTGACCGTTAGTGTATATTGTCGTTGCTCTTCGTTATTTTGGATTGATTAAACTGTTTTAGGTTCTTCGCTTAGTGGTTTACATTTCGGGTGAGCTTAATTTCGGATTTCTGTTTGGCCTCTTCCAGTGTTGACACTTTAACTTTATGACCTTCTGATTGCTTTACTTCATGTTTGTAGGGTTATTTATGTTGTTGGCGGGGGGGGGGGGGCT
>JAHWXV010067615.1:0-14174 GCA_024586415.1 Phrixothrix hirtus | reverse complement strand
ATTAAAATAATAGACTGACTGAATGATGAATGACTGAATGACATGCTAATTTATTAAGTGGGCATGTGCCCTTGTGCCCTTTAGAACGAGCCGCCACTGATAATAGCGTGTGAAACAATTGCTCAGGAACCAAGTAATAATAAGTACATGTATCTACATCAGAATTGATGATGAAAATATCGATTTTAAACAGCTAGCTTCATTTTTAAGAAAACTAGTGTTATTATTACATTTTATCATATTTTGTCGAACATAAAAAACTGTCCGGCCGTGTCGTTACGCTGCACACTGAAGAACGTTGTAACTTTTTACTTTCTCTTATCCTATATGAAATATAGGTGAATGGGAAGGTATTATTTTCGACCAAAATTTTCGAAGTCGAAATTTTAGTGGAAATATACGGTTTAGGGTCGCCCCATATTTTAGGAAATTGGTCTATACGTGTATCTATGTGTGCATGTCTGTGAACACGATAACACGAAAACTAAAAGACCTAGAAAAACAAAATTTTAAAGTTAAGTTTCTATCCATCGTAGCACATAACTGCAATAATTTCACTAAAATCGGATAACCGGAAGCGTCACTTTACTCTCATCAGTTTTTGGTTTTTTGAGATTTTTTCGAAATCAGCTTTAACGATTTTATTTTGAATTTACTATATTTCTTAAATATTTAATGCCTTTTCATATAATCTAAGTTGTTTTTCAAAAAAATTTCCGTGAGTCGATTAAACGGAAGTATTTTCACTGTTAAATCTGAATAAAATAACTATGAAACTAAAAACGCTAGCTAAATGAAAATTTATATTTGAGATTATAATCACCTTAGTATGCTAAATAAATAATTTGGATAAAATCGAATAACCGCAAATATCACTTTATTTCCGCTATTTTTAGATATTTTCCGAATTTTCGTTTTTCGAGATTTTCTCGAAATCGGTTTTAACGATTTTTTTAGAATTTATTTTGTTTCTTAGGCATTTAAGATTTCTTTATTAGCTAGGCGGTTACTTAAAAAACTTTCTGTAAATCTAGTAACTGGAAATATGTACACCATTAACTCTCAATAATATAACTATGAAACTGGAAGCTTTAACTAATTGAAAATTTATATTTGAGGTCGTAATTAACTTTTTCTGCAAAATCAGAAATTTGGTTAAAATCCAATAACCGGAAGTACCACTTTATCTTTGTCATTTTTAGATATTTTCCGAATTCTTCATTATCACGATTTTCTTGAAATCAGCTATAACGATTTTTTTAAATCCTAGTATATTTCTTAGCTGATTAATTTAGTTTTATATTAACCAAGAGGTTTCTCTAATAAATTAGCGAAAATGAGTAACCGGAAGTACTTGGGGTATTAGTTGTGAACAACATATCTCAAAAAATAATCATGATATGAAAATCCAAAACTATATTTAAGTTTTATATCTTTCGTAAATGAGACGGCAAGAATTTAGTTAAAAACGAATGACCGGAAACGCCACTTTATTTTTGCGATTTTATCGAAAACGATTTTAAAAAATTTTTTTGAAACTTGCTACGGTTCTTATATCTTTAACATTATTTTACGTGAACTTAGAGGTTTAACTAAAAAAATGCATTGAAGCGAGTTATCAGAGAAAACCTCTGGAGTTAAGCAGGATTTTGCGTATTCAGTAACTTGGATGGGTGACCGTTACGGTTATCATTTCTAAAACAAATGTTATGGGTGGACATTTGTATATTTGTATATCTATGTACGTAAGAGAAAGTCGTGTGTTGTCCCAGACCATATTTTTCTTTGTCTTACCTTCTTTCCCAGTTGTCTCCACCGTAGGATATGTGTACGTTTAATTTGTAATAAATTAATCAGACTTACAGTGTTAGGTTTTCCGATGTCTGCCTCCGGTTTTGATAACTTTCGAATGTTTTCAAACGACGTGGAGTCTTTGTTAGATTCCGACATGCTATTTAAAAGAATGGAATCGCCCTTCCAATTTGGTATTCACAAGGGGCGAGTTTTCACTTTTACAGTAAAGTACTCAACCGATTTAAATGAAATTAACGCCAAAATACTGTTCATAATGTGTAAGAAAAATAGTAATACATTGACACATTAGCAAAATGTGGTGAAGGTGTATATCCCATAAGAGAACCTAAAACCTAAGTTGATGTGTCTCAGCAATTCACTTAACAAACTTTCTCTGTATTATATGGCGACAAGGTGCTTACCGTCGTTTGAGTATATAAAAATACCCGTTAAACATTAAATTGCTATAGCAAACATTAGTAGGTAACGTATAGTAATAACACGATATGCGATCAGGGAAAAACATCCCCCAAGCTGATAGGCTTCTGTACGTAATTAACAAAGGAATTGTACAAAACTGCTTACGTCGATGTGGCGAGACATATTATGCCTAAAAGCATTTGACATTCCATCGTCTTATTTTCCAAATCGCATATACCTACGTATCTAGGATGAGAAATTCCCCCTCATCATCGTAGAGCTTGTTACTTTAATTGGCAGTTATAGTTGAAAACCGTTAACGGGCTAAACTCCTTAACGGCATATGGTAAGCATAGTCACCTCTTAGAACAGGGATGGCCAAACTTATAGACGTTGGGGGCGACATTTTGGTGAACGTGTGCTTGAGGGCGTACTTTAATTTCAAATCATCTCTGAATTCACGTCAGTTTCGCGATCTATTTCCAGCAGTCGACCGGTCGACCGCGGTCTACGTCTTGGCCATCCTTGCCTTAGAGGAAGATTATCAAGCGAAACGTCGAGATGAGTCAACATGTACCATCTTTTTAGAATATGTTTATGGATTTTTAAAAATGTATAGGGGTCGTTAACCCCCATCACATTTGACTGATGCGTTGATTCAATAGTATTTTTCATTATTTGTAATGAGCAGTGTTTTGACGTTCGATTTCGATTATGAATTTAAAATAGTGAGCAAAAAATCTAAAATAAGCAGAGGAATCTGAATGGCCCTGATGCTTCACTCTACAAAAAACCGCTCGTTACAATCACAGAGAAACCGATTTTCATAAAAACAACACTATATAACGTGCAGATTAAATGTAGAATCAAGGTTGGAGTAGAGCAATGGAACAACTTTTAATAGACACACGCTAGTTTTACTAATTATTTTATTCGGATCGAATCAATGCTGGCCAGTATAAGATAAATATGTTTATGTTTCGTCAATTTCATAAGGGGTTTCATCAGGACAAATTTTGTTCTACAGATCATAAGGTGTCCAACCTTACGCGGTGTTACTTGTTTTGAGTATTGTTCATTTCTTTAACTATTTGCGTGTGGTAATTATGTATGGTCCTTTACCTATTGGAAAAATACTAGATTTGAAACTGACTTTGTTTCAATTTCAGATAAATGAAAATATTTGTCTGAAACTGTGTTTACAGGGTGGGCCATGAATTTGTTCACTTTTAAAACTCTATTTAAAAAACACGATAAGATTTATTCTAATATTTATTTATTTAATCGAAAGACAATGAAAGCGAACCCATTTTTTTAAAAATATTATCATCCAAATAATCACCGCCGTTTAGATTTCGGCATTCTTTTACACAAGCGTGCAGGTTTTCAATAACTCTTCGACACAGCGCGCCTGAAATTGCAAACGTCGCTTCTCAAATATTTGCTTTAATTAAAGCAGCGTCGCTGGTTTATGAGTGTACACACGATTATTTAAATATCTCCACAAAAAAAATTTGCGAGAGACGAATCGGGACTCCTGGCCATGTAGTGTACCCTCCCTTGGAAGTCGGTTTTTCTGGAAGAATTCTTTAATCATCGGCATAGATGTGTTAGAGGTGTGACAAGTGGCTTCATTTTGTTGCATCCGTGAGCGCCTTCAAAAAAATAGGGTCCATTGATTCCTCCGGCCCATACCATGGTCCGTTTAAATTTGCACGTTACTCGATGTTATTTTTCGTTTGTCGAGGAATCCATAAGTATATACTAACGTTTTACATTCAATGTATAACTGAATATCGTAGTTCTAATTGCTTATGTGGCGTAACATTATTGTTTACAAATCAAACCAACTCTGTCGATCATTATTATGGATTAAATGTTTTTAAATCCCTTTCATACAAGCACGAAAGAACGAAAGGTATTTCAGGAGCACTTCTGGTGAATGGTACCTCAACGTATAAGAGAAACTCGAGTATCCGCTCCACTCCCGAAAATTAGAGACAGGAAATGTATTCTAAAAAATTAAATCTAAACAGTTCGCAGTGTTTCTATCGTATCTACGTGTCTAAGGTGTCAAAGACATCGGGATCATTTTTATTTTAATTATTAAAACTTATAATTTTATTTAAAATAGTAAATATGAGAAGCTATTGGTTATTTACGTTACTCTTTAAAATATTTATCCCCGAAATATTCATTATTTGTGGAATAAATACAAACCATAATCATAACTTTATAAATTTACCAAGATCTGGTATTTTCATCTCTTGTTAAATTTATCTTGCAAATACTTTCCATGGAAACGATTATTAAGGCGAGGTTAATACAATGGTAAACAAAAGATATTTAACGAGTAGATAAATTTAACTGAGACTGAAATTAAAATTGAATTAAAAATATTTGTAGGCACATTGGTTGATGCTGCTCAACTCAATTTACGCGGTAAAAGAAACGTAAGCATCCGATTCTGACGTAACTGCCGTCGTTCATGCAATTGCATGGAGCGTGTCGATGATAGCTGCCGTTTTTTAGCATCACCTCATAGTTAGTTCTCAAGTGCCCAACTTGCAACGTTTATTGAGAATTATTTTGTGCATAAAAAGAGTTGTTTTGTGATGTGTGAACGTTATTGAATAAACAAAGTTTAGTTAATTCAAAATTTAATTCGCAACTTACTCAAATTATTGTAAGCTTTCGTCAATTTTTTGAATTATAGACTGCGACCCAGTTTATGCACGTAGGAGTTTATGAGTATTTTGCGATGAATATGCTTCATTAGTAAACCGTTGTTGGGTTATCACTTTCGTGAGATCAAAGCCAGGAACGTTAAATTTTAACATTTTCATTATACGTAGTGTGATCAAGAAGAAACGAGAATTTTTGAATTGCGCGCATTATAATGTATTGATTTGCTTAAATGTTTTTTCAAGTTGGTAGTAGTGCATCAAATTTCAGATCGGTGCAATGTTTAAAATTGTGTAGAAAACAAAATTAATTATAGCGAAATATTCAAAATGTTACAAAGAGTCTTTAGTGGCGACACACAAGTGTGTGTTTACGAATAGTCGTGAAGACGTTAACGACGACGCTAAGTCTGGGTGTTCTAGCACCTCATGTAAAGATGAACACGTTAAAAAAGTAAAATACAGCGTGCTTGCTAATCGAAGAATTATCATTAGAGAGGTTGCTGAAGAACTAGGAATATTGTACGGTTCATGCGAAGTAATTACACGTTAGTTTTGGGTATGAAACGAGTGTCAGCTAAATTCATTCCAATACTTCTGAATTTTCAACAAAAGTAGCACCTCATAGACACCACCGAACAAATTCTTGCCGACGTCGTTAATAATCCAGAATTACTCCAACCCGTTATAACTGGTGACAAATGTATGGCTATGACATCGAAACAAATGTACAATTATCGCAATGGAAATGTTCTGAGGAGCCGAGACCGAAAAAAACGTATCAAGTGAGGTCAAAAGTGAAAGTTCTTCTTACCGTTTTCCTTGAATTTTTACTGATAGGTTGCACAGTTAACAAAGAGTACTACTTATAAGTTCTGCGTAATTTACATGAATTCATCCGAAGAAAACGATCCGAACTATGAAAAGAAAACTCATGGCTTTTGTACTATGACAATGCGCCAGCATACACCGCATTACTTATCACGCATTTTTTGGCGAAACAAGACTACTGTAATGCTGCAATCTCTCTATTCGCCTGGCATGCCCCTTGGCTTTTTCCTATTCCTTAAACTCAAAAGGACCCTTATTATTTGTATCTAATTATGTTTAACGTAGCTATGACAATAAAAAAACTCTTTTCAGCTTTAATTTTGATGTCTTGAAAACGAGTACCTTGATATTTTCGAAACTGGACCATATCTTTAACCAAAATTAAAGTTGAAAACTATACCACAAGTCCTGTTTGAATTTTTGCATTTATTACTATTAGATGACCAGTTAAGCGTAGTTGAGAAATTTTGTGTAGCTAAATTACCATAAGTTTTTCCAACTTTACTGAATAATGAGGATAATTTGAAAAATTCTTGGTCCAATGTTTTTCCAGTAATTCTTCACCGTTTTTGTAATGATCTTTCGGAAGCTCCTCAAAATAGGTGTTTACTGCTGCAATGACCTGTTTGTTTGCCTCGAAATGCTTTCAGCCACAAAGTTTTTCAAATTTGGAAAAAGGCAGAAGCTGACGGTGCGAAATCTAGATAATAGGGTGGATATTCCAACAATTTATACCTCAGTTCACCTAATTTAGCTATTGCATTTGCACTTATGTCCTGATGATAAAGCATGTTTTTTCGATAAACCAGGTCTTTTGCTTTAATACTTTTATCTAATTTAACTAGAAGGGTTACATAGTATGCTGCAGTAACGGTTTGGCCCTTTTGAAAGTTATCAATGAAAAGTATTCCACTTGAGCCCCAAAATACGAATGCCATCCCATTACCAGCTAATGAAACCGACTTAGTCTTCTTCGGAGCTGAACAACCAGCTGCTATCCTCATCTTGATTGTTGTTTTGTCTCCGGTATATGATGATGTATCCAAGTTTTATTCATACTTACAAATCATCGCAAACATCTTTCTTATCCTTGTGGAAACGTTTCAAACAACTCTACGATATTTGCAGTCGAATGCGTTTTTTAACGACGGGCAACAAATGCGACATCCATTTTGGGCAGAGTTTTTTCATTGTCAAATCTTGTGTTAAAATATGGCAAACGCGTTCAGTTGAAATGCCTTCTGCCTTCAATTGTCGGTCTGCAACGGCTATATCATGTATTTTTTGTACCATTTCTGCAGTTGTAGCACTTTTTAGGCGTCTACTGCGTGGTCGTCTTCTATACTGATACGTCCACGTTTAAACTCCGTAGTCTACTTTGGAACAGCATAAAATAATAGTGCAGGTTCCTTCAGCGCTTTTTGTAATCCTTCAAAAATTTCCGTTGCTGATAAACCTTCCAAAACAAAAAAATTAATTACTGAACGAACTTCTGCTTTCTGCATTTTGAGATTGCACGTGTAGCGTCCTTTTTGAATACTTATTTCGCCTAGAATGAGTTGATAGAATAAAACAAATTTTTGCCAGATGTCAAATGAAAGATGAACTTTTAAAATGACAGTAACAGCTAGTCGCTGCTAGCGCCGCGTACAGGGCATTCCGAGAACTTCTTAACTTAAGGTTCAATTACATAAATCATAGTTAAATATAACAAAGTTGTTAAATATTTGCTGGGGATGTTGAGTTCTGCGGTTGATTCAAATTAAAAAATTTATCCAATCACAAAGATTGTGATTGGATAGATCTTTTAATTTGAATCAAGCGCAGAACTTTATTATGATTTAGGAACTACATTTAATTTATCTTATACACACTGGCATAATCGAATTTTATTTTACATATATGCGTCCTCTAAATAGCAGTCACTTTAACATAATCTATTTGTAAAGCGGTGTTGTCATCAGGCCACGTAGTGAACCAACTGGATTTCGCATTGTAAAAGTTTTTTAAATATAATCTGTTGCCTAATATCCATGGCTTCTTAACGCTTTTTGAATCAGAACTATCCGGGAAATCGTACTGTCCTCCTACTGCTACTCCCAGGCTTAACACGTAATGCAATTAAATTATATGATTTCAGTATATTTAACGCTTAGTATAATGTAAGTTGTAGATTATTGAACTTATGAGTGATCTAATCCCATTGTTTTAGAGTAAAAAGTTATGGCCAACCAAAGGGAACTTCACAACCCACGGACTGACAAAATTCTTGAACTTGGAATGCGAATAGACATTAAACGTACAGATGGCCGAGTACATCCAGCTTATGTGGCGAAAATTAATGCTGATCTAATGTGTATAAATGTCGAATGGTATGAAGATGGTGAAATAAAAGGAAAAGAAATAGATATGGTTGCAGTCCATGCCTTAAATCCTACACTTAATATAAATTCTAAAAAGCAGACTTCACCTAAATGTTTATTATCTCCGAAAGTTTCTGGAATTAATCCTTCAAGAATGAATCGAAAACAAACAGGAAATGTTCAAAGAACGATGAGCTCAGCACGCGGTCGATCGACGGATACTTCTATGGCGGATCTAACATCAACGAATAATCTAACACCACAGCGTACAAGCAAAGTTGTTAAAAAAATTGATAAACTTCAAAAATTCCGAGAGGAAAGACGACAACGTATCGCTGATGAGAAGGCGACGCTATCTACAGTGAACAAATCTCATCAAGAGTTTGAACGAATGATCTTAGATTATCGACAATCCTTAACTATTAAACCGATTACTGACCATGAGCTAATAGAAAATCATCTAATAACAGTATGCGTGCGTAAGAGGCCGCTCAATAAAATCGAAAAAAGTCGTAACGAAATCGATGTAATTACAATTCCATCCACGAACCAACTTATTGTTCATGAACCGAAAAATAGAATTGACCTTAGTAGGTATATGGAAAATCAAGTGTTTAGGTTCGATTATGCGTTTGACGAGACTTCATCTAATGAAATTGTTTACAAGTATAGCGCACAGCCTTTGGTCAAAACAATATTTGAAGGGGGGTTTGCCACGTGCTTCGCATATGGACAAACGGGATCCGGAAAAACCCATACAATGGGTGGCACATTTTTGGGAAGAAGTCAAAATTGTCAACAAGGAATATATGGTATGGCAACTAAAGATGTGTTCTATTTTGCACATTCTTCAAGTAAATATACGCATCTTAAGCTATCCGTGACAGCTAGTTACTTCGAAATCTACTCTGGAAAAGTATTCGATCTTTTGGCAAAGAAAACGAAACTGCGAGTGTTAGAGGATGGAAAGCAACAAGTACAGATAGTTGGTCTAACTGAAATGCAAGTAAAATCTACTGACGAAGTTTTAAAGTTAATTCATAGTGGGAATCTTGCAAGAACATTTGGCAAAACTGCAGCTAATGCTTATTCATCTCGATCTCACGCTGTGTTCCAACTTATATTACGTTCTAGTGGTAATAAAAATAAATTGCACGGTAAATTATCGCTTATTGATTTAGCCGGAAACGAACGAGGAGCTGATACTGCTTCTACAGATAGACAAACAAGAATGGAAGGCGCTGAAATCAATAAATCACTCTTAGCACTGAAGGAATGCATACGCGCATTGGGCCGAAAGAAAGCTCATTTGCCCTTTCGCATGAGTAAACTTACTCAAGTGTTAAAAGATTCTTTTATCGGTCCAAATTCTCGAACATGCATGATCGCGATGATTTCACCCGGCGTTTCATCATGCGAACATTCTTTAAATACTCTTCGATATGCAAATCGAGTTAAAGAACTAATAGCGGGCGAGTTACAAATTAGCCAAGGGGAAGAAAGTCCAGACGACCAAGATACGGATAATAACGTTAGTTTATTAAATAAATTTGACGATAAAGAAATTTCTTCTGATATAATGCATTTCCATCATATCGTGTCTGAGCTTCAAATTGCCGAAGACTATATGGTTGAAAATCAGAAGAACGTTGTTGCAGAAATGAACACAGCAGTAATAAATGCAAATTATCTATTAAAAATTACAGATGAAGTTGATTTTAATCAAGAACAATATTGCGCAGCTTGGGATGACTTATTAACAAAAACCATTGCTACTTTAACTAAAGCAAAAACAGTGGTTTTGAATTTTAGAGAAAGAATGGCGGATGAAGAAAAATTGAGTCGCAAAACAAAATTCAAATGATGGGTTGTTTTTATTTTCACCAGAATATTGCAAAGAAATAAAGTTTCAAACCGAGTTCAATTAGAAATCATAAATTTATTTTCGATATTTCTAAATTTCTCGTACAATAAATTATCGGGAAAATAAATTTTGTTGTACTCAAACCTGACTTTTATTTTCAGTTTTTCCTTAAATGAGTGGTTTTGGAGAAAAGGTTCTTGAAAGCAACCATAAACAAAGCAGTAAACATTTCGGATCAATTCCATTCACTTCGATCGTTAATATGGAACTAGAAATAATCGGATATTTTATCGGAACTTCACCACAAAGCTCACCGTTACATCGCGTAAGACTCGCTGTCATCATTTGGTCCGCCCTGATGTATACTTAAATAGGAAGTAAACAATTAGGGGCATGCATACCAATGTGAAATATGTTTCAATTTTTGTTCAGATTCAAATAACAGAAATATGAAGCAAACACTGTATGCCGAATTTAACTGTTGGTTATTGCCATTTTTAAATTTCTTTTCGATTAACGAAAAAAGAAATTCTCACACAAGTATTAAAATTAAATTTTAAAGATACACGGATGATATAATTGCTTGAAAAGGGTTTGCTAAATTAAAAACTAGCTTTTAATAGTGCGGCAACGGAGTTACATGCTTTTTTACTTTCTAATTGCATGACATAAACTATTTTACTTTTTGCTAATATTTTATAATTTAAAATTTGATAAATTTATTAGAGGAGGTGATTTCACTAACTATTCAACTACATTCAACCATATTAAAATATTTTTCTTCAATACATGAAAAAGAATAATTTTAACCTAAGATTTATCATATCAATTTATTTTGAAATAAAGTGTAAGGTTAAGCTGATTTAGGTAAGCAACGGTGTTGTGGTTGCTATTTTTATATAACACATAAATATAATAAATAACGTGGGATCCATGCCTCTTAAGGTATTGAATTTACTTTCCAGGCAACCGTCGGAGTAGTTTAGAATAACTCCAGAGTAGTTGAGAGTAACTTCGAGGCGCTCCAGGAACGTCTTAGAGTTTTTTTGTTTGTTTGTTTTGTGACTGAGACTTCGGGATGCGGAAATTCCCTTGGCCCTCTTGGTTTCAACTACTATGGTCATTTCCCCATGCCTACTAGAAGTTTGTCAAATCTAGAGTTCTACCGCTAATAGGAGTATTTAACTGCCAAACCACGTTGACAGGCGATCTATGATTTTGCTTACGTATCCGAGAAGAAAGTATATTTTTCTTCACTGACTCAGTCGGATTTGAACCCGCGCGCGTGTCTTTTAATGATAGACGCTAATATACTAACCACTACATAATCAAAATTCCATTATGCCCAAATGAAAATGAACTAATTTGTTCTTTATTCTTTGTGAATGCATGAGCGGTAAAGAATATGTGATTTAGGTATCTGAAATTATTCTATTAATCTTTGTTTAATTTTCAATTCAAAATTGTATTTAAAATCTTTCTGCAAAATATTAGTTCCATTTTTAAAATAAATTTTATAGTTGAAGTAACAAAGTATTCTAATTAGTTACTTTAGAGTTTCTTCAATCTTCTGTGATAGATGAATTTTACTCGATAGATACATTTGAAATAGAACCAGCGGTTGAAATAATGCGCAAAAGCTCGATGTCCTATTGGATATTTTAAATTTAGCGCGCGTTATTTGATTCACTCCTCTTTTCAGATACTAGGTTTTATTAAAAGTAGTTTGCAAACGCGTCAGTTTTTCTTGAGACTTTAGTACGATTAGTTTTAACCTATATCTTATTTGCTATGATGAAAGCAAGAAGGGTTGCCATATCATGGCGTAAATCTCAGACCAGTAAAGAAAAAGCGACTCTATGTATATCCCATTTGAGGAAGCACTGGCCATAACTTATGTTACAATAGGGTAAGCTTAAAGCAATTGAAATTGTTCGTTCGCAACGAAGTTATATTAATTGGGTACAAAGTATACTGAAACGATTTCGACGGAGATTTTCTAGATCGAAAGTAGGGTACTATAACAAAGTGAAGCACTAACGATAAATTAAACGCATCATTGCGACTCTAATCAGATTTCTGAGGCAACAACGATTCCATAAAATGTTTTTTTTATTTATGAAGTTGGATAAGTTTATTGAGCGAGTGACACCACAAGTAGCAGCTAGTAAATAATAAATGTTTATTGTCAAAATTATCTCTTCATTAAAAGATGCTGTTGATGTTTGCCAGGAGGTTCCCACATTAAAATTGGGCAACGAAAAATTCTGGTGTAGATTTATAGTTCCATAAAAATGTTCACCCATGTAAAACGATATGTCATCTGAAATTTAAATTACAATTGATGGAAATAAAACAAAATTAATCTACCTTGTTTCCACTCTAGAGTGTACAAATGAAACTCACTATTATAGGGAATTATTCCTTCTTTGATACGAAATACGTGCTTCTCTCAGGTTCAAAGGAATAAACAACTGGTCCACCGTAAAGGTAACGTGAGCCAATTTCACGATACGGTTCTTCTTTCTCTCTTAAAAATTCGTTACCTCTACTGTACCCTATGAAAACCCGGGGAGGATGCTGCCCATTGAAATTTACTGGCTGTAGTTGAATAACTAGTAAAATAAATTAAAATTCTATATTATTTAAATAATATAAAGAAATTTTACTTGGAAATATCCAATCACCAGCTGGTAATGTTGCTCTGATATCAACTTTGTAATATTTAAACGATGTTTTCAAAGTAATTCTAGCGGACCTAACTGGCGGCAAGTAAAACACCGACACACTTTCATAGTAGCATTCAGCATTGTCTGTGGCAGTACAACTAAAATCTTTTAACATTAATACGCCAGATATGAAATGTGTGCATACCCTTTTCGTAAATCTAGATTGCCACGAATCTTCGTGTCCGGGGGCATCACAGGTTTTAGGAATAAAATATTGTTTTTAAAGAAACAATTGTCATCTCTGCACATAGGTCTGCAAAGAATAAAACGTATTATTTACTGTAATGGTAAGTTTGATAAAGTCTTACTGGCACCACGTAGGTTGGTATCCTCTGTTCTACTATCCATAAATTATATTAATTATGGGTCCTTTAAAGTCGTCGTCAATAATAATGTCGTCAACGCAACTTGAACCTCCACCATTTTTAACTGTAATTGAAGGCATACATATTGAGGGAAGAATACTGTTCTGATCAAGTAGTTCTAAAATGTTATTAATCACCACCTTCGTTGTAGATGTTATTAATACTAACCGTCTACTTTCCATTCCCATTCTTTTTGATAACCGAATCTGTTCTCCATTATGCGCATCCAATATTTTACTACGTCGTCCACATTTAATTTATTCTTAAAATTCAAAATGAAGTAACCATTTTCTGAAGTTTTGGTTTTTCCGTGGATAAGACCACTTTCATAAGAATATTTATGTTTGCATTTAATACAATAGAGTTCGACTCTGTTTTTCCTAAAACAATTATTGCTGTTGATTATATACTATTTTAACCAGAAATGGTTTTATATACTAATGTAAATTTGACGTTGTTTGACATACTGATGTGAACTTCTGGGCGTAGGTGATAGCTATCTCCGCTCTAGCCGTCAGTCTATAGAGCCAGATAAGGGACGAAGATAGCATTGACTCAAGTTATTAACTCGAATATTTTTATTATTATTATTTATTAGGTCGGTGACAAACTTTGGCAGGTGATAGCTACTGTGTTTTTAAGAAAAAAATGTTATATGAACTTGAGGTCAATTCTTATTAGTTACGGAGTTAGAGACCTTTAAAACTTTATAGAAACAAATAGCAATATCCATGAAAAATAAAAAATGAAATAAAAAGCAGGCTAGGTTAATTACATTGTTTTTGCTTTACTGTCAAAATTACAACTGCTATAATTTTATGCTTCAACGATGAATTCTTTTTCAACTGAAGAATACGCAAATAACGTATGTCAAACTAAATTTTAGATAAAAGGAGGCAGTGACAAACAAACACTTTTAGTGGCTCTTGTCTTTGATAGATTCAGTCGGTTGTTATCTGTCAAAAGTATTAATTGAATTCAAATAGACAGGTTATGTTTGGTGTCATGTCGGTTGTTATCTGTCAAAACTTTTGACAGATAACAACTGACGTGACGCCAAACATAACCTGTCTATTTGAATTCAAATTAAAACTTTTGACAGATAACAACCGACTGAATCTATC
>JAHWXV010067613.1:0-11267 GCA_024586415.1 Phrixothrix hirtus | reverse complement strand
CGTTGTAATTTTTTAAACTGCGGGCATGTTTGTTTAATTCATCGTAAAGTTTACGTAAGTCCGCCGCGCTATCTTTACCTACTGATTTTAGATCAAAAATTCCCTTGATATGAGCTTGTATAAAGGATTTCGGATTATTGTAACGTTCGCATAATAGATCAAATGCTAATTTATAGTTTGCGTTCGACGGTTGAATGTTGGCAAAAAGTTGACTAGCTTCTCCCTTGAGGCTAGCCCGTAAATGTAAAAATCTTTCTATATCGGTTAGCGATAGATTTTCATGCACAAGGGCTTTAAATGTTTCGTAAAATGTTGTAAAATCTTGATAATTACCATAAAATAATGGAAGAGTTATTTGTGGTAGTTTAGTATTAACATTAGTATAATTGCTATTGCCAGAAGTAGAATTGTGTGACTCGTTTGGGTTAAGCACCTATATTGTTTTCGTATTAAGTAAATCTGTGGCTCTCGAGGTGACGTCAATGAATTTGTCATATAGTGTTTCAGGGTCCATAATTTCTATGCCTTCAGAAGGTAAGGCGCTTAAATTAATACTTCGTATTTTTCGGCAAGAGGCTTAAGATCCTCTAATCTCAAGGTTATCTTTGTGAACACATTTTCCTGCAGACTTTCCATAGGCAAATTATCTAGAAGCTCTTCGAATTTATTTATCTTTGAAACAATTGATTTTATTTTAGCTAATAAATGTTTTAATTCTTGCTTTTTCGCCATTATTTTGATTTATTTTTGTTTGTTTAAATAATAATTATCACTAATGACATGTAATAAATAATTTTGTTTAAGTAAATGTTTGATTGATATAAATGAAAATCATAGAAATCTTACGAATTACTTCCAATATTATACGTATAGGTATCTGATGACCTTAAAATTTGATATTTTGATAGCGATTTTAAACTTGACTTATAAGGTATTAAATGTAATCATAGTTATTTAGTTTTTAAGATAAATACATAAGTATATTAAGGATAAAGGAATTTACGGATTAATGGAAATAGTGCATATCGTACCTTGATTCCGTTGCATTCCAGTTGAATTAACTTTTTATCTTTTATGCGACTCGAATGACCAATTATTAATGGCAATTTTTGTGCCATTTACAATTATCAAATACCACAGGGAAGAAAGGTACAAAAAATTGTTCTGTACACGTTAAACCAATTTACACATTCTTTTGAAAATAAGATATCCTTACGAAATGAGATTTACAAGAAAGTATAAAAACTACAACCAGAAAAGTTTAGAGCAAGCTCTCCATGGTTTACAAAGTCTAAAGATGTACACGATATCTCGAAAAATAAAATTATTAATAAGAAAATATTACAGAAGAATACGAAACAGCAGAGCTTGGAAAACAATTTATTGGTGAGGTAAAATAATTTCCCAATACCTATGGAGCGCCTAATGTTTACAATTCGGTTCGAAGTCGATTCAATTTATAAATAAATGGTGTCTCAAAAAGAACGCCTGACTTGAAAAGCCCGTCATTTTTATTTATTTGTGTTGGCGACATTGTTTTTGCATTTTATGGTATCTGTTATCACTAAGGTTATGTGTTGATACGGTGTTTTTTTGTTCCAGGTTAATGTTTGTGTAGTATTGTCATGGAAAAATATAATAAGGAACAACGAATTCTAATTGTGAAAACTCACTACCGGAATGGTCACTATTCGAAAATTTCGTACAATTATTGGATATCACAGTGCGCCAAATAAATCCAATGTTCGTGGGTTGATCGAGAAATTTGAAGAAACTGTTTCCATAATAGATCTCAGAAGCCTTAGACGCCCTCGAAGTGGCGAGAGTGAAGCATATGTTGTTGGTGTGCGTGATTCTGTTACTGTGAGTCCAGGAAAATCATGTCGCCGTCGTGCTCAAGAAATACACATGTCTCCACCAGCAATATACAGAATCCTATCAAAAGATTTGCACTTACACGCTTACAAAATTCAGGTAACATAGGAACTTAAACCAGTGGACCATGGAAAACGATGGCAATTTATTCAGTGGATCCTTGAAAGTGAACCAGAGAACGATGGTTTCAAAACCCATCATTTTCTCCGATAAAGCGCACTTCCATGTACACGAATTTGTAAACAAGCGGAATTGTAGAATATGGGGATCTATTGATCCAAGAGTGATTCAAGAAAAAGAAATGCGTCCTCAGAGAGTTACAGTTTGATGTGGGGGTTTAATCGGTCCTTACTTTTTTGAATATGGACAAGGAAATAGTGTCACAGTGAATGGAGTTCGTTACCGTGTGATCCTTTGACCCCGTTTGGATCAAATGAACATCGAGAATGTGTGGTTCCAACAATATGGCGTAACACGAGTTTACCAGAACAAACCCCGTAGCCTGTTGGAATTCAAACACGAAATTCGACATATCCTCCACGAACTTGGTGGGGAAATTTGTGATCGGGTGATGGGTAAGTTAATGGACCGAGCAATTGCGTGCAGTGCAAGTAGGCGGGGTCATATTCCCGATATTGTTTTTTGCGTTTAGACCTCAGGATCTCCTGAAGAGAATGGTATGTTTTGTTTGCTTATTTTAAATAAATAAATTTAATTTGTAGCAACTTATAATCCGGCGTTCATTTTAAGACACCCTTTACATACCGGAAGAGCGCTTATGATTGGCGGACTACAAAAAGTGAAGACAGTTGTGTAATATCTATCTGCTACTACACATCCTTGGACAATGTAACCAACCATATCTACAACTGGTAAATTACTATTTCCATTATTTGTTGTGCTAATGGAAAGCAGTGAAGGATTTGGTCTAAGGGTGCAAAGAAACTTGCCACAATATACTAATACTTATCTGACGGTGCCAAAGTTGGCAAAGCTAACTTAGCGACATTTTAAGACATGGTTACAACCAAACGAGGTTACACATGTGGCCAAACTGCAATAATCACTTGTACCTAGTGTAAGAAAATATTATGTTTACAGCATTTTACTATGATTCCCATTATTGCGTTACTTACGCTCCAGGATAAATATGTTTATATTTAATTAAGATCTTATAAGGCCATTCTCTCTTTATGGCATTTATAGCTTTATGGTATAAAACAAACATTAATTAATTTCAAATAGCTAAGCATAATTTATGTAGCTTGCGCTTTATTTATTGAATTTAGAAACATCTTATCAATCCTCTTGTCTTGAAACTAACAATAAACTTTATTATGATAACTTATTATTTGTAATATTTGTAACTTATATATGCAAATTTAATAACACGCATTGGCTTGACGTAAACTAGTTGTGTATCGCTCCAAATATAGATCGGTACGATAGTTTGTGACGTTACGGTTTTCTTTACTTACGTTGCGGGGAAAAATTATATATATTTTGCTTAAGTAGGCAACAGTCGTGAGGCCGTATTCTTTCCTTACAGGACTTCTCTTTGACGGAGGGCTTGTCTGTTCATACCTAGCTAAATTGGTTGATAAATAACAAGGCAATAAACCTTCATAAGTTATTTATTACAAATAAAAACAAATGAGAGATTAATTACAAATTAAGAAGTATTAACAAGACGAGTACGAAAAGTTCAGAATAATTATATACAAAATAATAACAAAGATTCAAAACAATGATGTAAACGTTTTGGAATACTAAAACAAATATTTACACAATGGACTAAATAAAATGATAGTTTAACTATTCTTTTGTGTCTACAACAAAGGCAATTAAACATTTGATTCGTAAAGCGCAATCAATGAATGTACATAATTGATGGCAATAGATTTGTTTAGGCTAGTGTTAACTTTAGCAACGGACAGATGATACTAATGAATTAGTATCAATGAAATTAATTAATTAGCACTTCTGATAAAAGGGCTTTCAACCAAGAGTAATTAATTTCTACATGCCTTAAACAAATGCTAGATGCTTTTGGAAGTTCTCTAATAACGGATCCCATATCAATGCTGTTAACATTGATACACAAAACGGTTTAATAGTCGACCTAAGGGATTTCATGCGTTCCTGTCACATAAACCTTCTGCGGTCTGGATACCTCGTAACGCCGACTCCTATCGCACGGGCAACAAGAGGAAGCGTTTCCGAGCTATCGGGTTCCTTCGTCGAGTCGTACAGGCAACTGCGACGCTAAAATAAGACGGGCGCCCCGCGGTGTGTGGCGGTGAATTTCAGGATTCTTCAGCCACCTTGTCGCCCAAGCAACTGTTTAACTGAAGGATCGTGATTAGCCTCCGGCGACGATTCCTGCTGCCCAAGCAACTAAGTTTCGTCAGCGACGGCGAAAAGTTGAACAACTTCGAAGCGAAAACCAGATTCGCCGGCTCGGTTATATATATATATATATATATTTTAAATCAAAGGTTGCTCTCCTAAGTAAGCCCCACCATGAGAGTTCGGCTCGATGTTTACAGTCTAGCGGTTGGATCAGGAGTGTGCTGCGATGGCACTTGAGGTCCTCGGCTTCGCGGTTGAAATCGTTGCGATTGGCTCCGCGGTTGGAATCGAAGTATATCACGTCACTCTTTATATACTAATTTAGGACGCGGTATCTTTATTCCACTAGCGTAACTTATTTTCTATTTCATTCTTTCGCTTTGCGATCATTTCTGTATTTGAAATTTGCAACATGTTAGTATTTAAAATGGCGGCATCTTATTTGATATATACAATTAACTTCTTTTAACTAAATACATTATTTGTAGTTTGTCTAATTTTAATTAGGCAAGCTATTGGATTTACAATTAATTATTCTAATTATTAAATGTTTCCCGCACTCTGCGAATTCTTAATGTTTTTTATATTATCTTTTTAATTTAAATATTAATAACATTAAAACGCGCAAAACTGTATAAGTTTTTATAATCACGATTTTGATGTTAATGATGTTAATTTTACAAGATGTTTAAAAATACTTGTTCGCGACCGATAAGCATGCATACGGTTAGATTTAGAAATAAATTTTATAAGTTTGGTCTAAAATATATAAATTATGCCCCTTTTAATTCGTTGCAGTACATTTTGGTTTCCTGTTGGGGTGCAAAATTTTACAGCAATGGAATAGATTTTTAATATATTTAAGTTTACCATAATTTTATCATTTTAATTTCAATAAATGCATGAAACGTTTATAATGGTAATGATTAATGAAATATAATGCGCGAAAGTCGAAATCTCGTAGACTACTTTCATCCCTTATATAGAAACAACCAAAAACCTTGACGGGTATAATTTTTTTAAAACATTTTGTGTCTGTTGTAATGCGGGGTTGCGGGACAATCCTTAAATTGTTTCGGAAGGATAGTTTGGCTAGAATTTCAAAAGAATTCCATTATTTTCCTACCGCCTTAATTTTCTTTATTTAACGATTACTGACAAAACGCGTAACTTTAAGGCTAGTTATCGTCCCTTCAACGGGCTTTATAACGGATACAAAAACATATTTAGGTTCTATTTTCACCCATTGCCTTGTAAGGTGGGCGTCGCATTTGCTAATAATCAACCACAAACGCATTCATATGCGGTTTCTTAAGAATTTTCAAATTGTTTGAAGAAGAGTAAAGTCCATTTTGTGTCGTTTTAAAACTTTAAATAAAACATGGATTCATTACTATGCCCATAATACTAAAGAATGCTCAAAACAGTAAACAGAAGCCAGTTGACTTCAATTTGCAGGAAAGGTTATGACTTGTGTTTTTTGAGATTTAAAAGCAACTTCTATAATGATTGATTATTTTTAGAAATGTAAAACTATAACCGGAAAATAGTATGTAAAACTTTTGAACCAACTATATAAAATCATTCGTGATAAAAGAACCGGTTGACAAAAGGAAACAATTAGTTTTTCATGTCCAGCTCACAAAAGCGCGATGGGAAAGCTTAACGAATTAAAAGGTAAATTGTTGAAACATCCAGCCTATTCGACAGACTTGGCTCCCTCCGATTTCTACCTGCTTCAAAATCTTAAAACGCCCCTATCTGATAAGGATTCTTCATCCAATAAAAATTGATACTAACCGTAAAAGAGTACTTTGTAAACTTTCTGAAAAATCACCTCAGGGATGTAATAGCACTGTATTAAGCGAGTTAATGTTACTCGATACTATGTTGCAACATCAAACTATTTCAAAAACTATACCTTGCTTTCATCATCCCCGTTCCTCAAACTTTTCAAACTACTCTCATATAATGTGGTGTTATTTGGTCAATTTTGTTAGCAAAAATTAAAATATCATTTTGTGACGGAAGACGTTGTTTATTTATTATTTTTGTTAGTATTCTCGTGTCAATTATTGTTTATAATTATATTAATTATGTGACATTAACCCTTAATAGCTAAATAATTGTTCAATTTGTTGTTCGATGACCAAAGCTACATTTAAATAAACAATATTATGGTCTGTTCATACGATACTTAAAATCAAGTGTAATATACATTCAATCAAATTCGTTTATTCAATTTCATCTACACTAAAATGTAATTACTAAACACAGACCCAATAAATTTAGTTTTAATTTAGTTAAGCATGCTTTACAATCTTTATATCTTCGAGTCACGTCAAAATTGTTTTGAAATTTTAGTAGTATAAATGCTGCTAATTAATCAAATAACTTTGTGTAGTTTTGACAGTAACATACCTTAGACAAATTGAAATGTAAGTGTATCTTGGAGATAATTAGGAAAACAAACATAAAGCTTCCAGGAAATATTTCTTCTCTAAATATTGCTTTGTTCAACTTCTATTATTAAAACTTGTTACTCCATTGTTGATCTTAATTAATAAACAGGGAACGTTTATATTATTAAATTATGTAATTAAAATTTTCAAGCAATGTTTACAATAAATTTTTCTATTCTTTTACCCCTTTTATATTCTCTAGAGTTTAAAAAATTTATACAGAAAACGAAAAAATAAATTTTCATTTTTCAATAATTTCTAGATCACCATATTTCATACTTAAACGTTTTATAAAATTGCTGCTATGGTCTTTATTATATCAAAATAACACTGTAACAACGAACCCTAGTTGTAAATTTATTAGTATAATACGTAAACTTTTTATATATAAACTCTGATATCTTATATTTAAACGGATAAAACTCAATACCAATATTGTATCTCTAAAATTGTTAAATATTTGTAAGACCTTATTACTTCAGAACAACAATTTCCATAGTAACTGTTGCCTTAAACTTTCGAATTAATGCGACTAACTGAGCTTCTTTCGTATAATAATTAAACCAGTAAAATTAAAATTATCCTAAAATAAAACATCAAGGTAATCAGCTTTTGAAACCGACTCGTCCATTTACCGCCTCAAACTACATCAATTTTAATTTTCTTTCGCAAAAAAGATACGAAATCGCCCACTATAACTTATTCATCTAATTCAAAAACTCTAACGTCAAATATTAAGTTATTCAAATAATCCAATAAAACTTAGAAGTGGACTACGTACAAAATTATATCAACTAAAAATCTTGTTAACACAGATTCAACGACCTCACCGTACAATAAAGTGAAAAACAACCGGAATGTGTTATCAATACAAATAGAAGGATACCGTATCTAATAGCCATTCTTTTCTTTCTCCTCTTTCAATCCCCAATTCAAATCCACACTGCAACTTCTCAAGCTTTTAACCTCACTTTGCATAGATATCATAGAATAAAATTTCTTGATCTCGTATTCTTTTTAGATTCAAATTCAAACACGATCTTTAAAAGAAAACCGAGACCTCTATAAATTTTTATAAAGCAAACAACCTAGCTATAATACTAAAAAAAATATTATGTCGCACAATAAGGAGTAAGAGACATTTTGTTCTGAATAATTAGAAACTATAATCTATAACTCTATTAGAAACATGAAATATTGAACTAAATATATATTTTCATTAAATATTTCAAGTTTTTATTATCTAAAGCAATAGTTTCAAAATAGCTTCAGACTAATTACTGCACTGAGAGAACGGTATAATAATGGTAAACAAATTATTGTATTTGGACACAATTTTGTTAAAATTAATTCAGATGTTTTTTTAAGAATATGTTTATATAATAATAAACAAAGTAATAGATTCAACTTAAATATTTTATTGCTTTGAACGAATTTGGTGAAAATTAGTAATGCTTCATTTGCGGCAACAGTCATAGTTTCAAAGTGTTCTAGAATTATTTTTTGTGCACAAACAAATATCAATAATTAATTACAATATTATTATTTAAGTCTACAAAATTCAATATTTATCTTAAAATAACAAAATACACAGTAGTCAATATCTACATATGTGATAAGTTCAAAAAAGTATTTATTATGGAGAACTATGAAGAACAAATTTATTTCTGAAAAAGAAATAACTACTTCTCAAGTGAAGTACATTTTATAGAAACTAGCGCGATATTATCGAAAACAAAATATGCACCATATTAGCCTGGCGTCAATCTCATTTACGTTTTCGTTGAATGTGTACATGTTTCTATGCTATGTTCAATTTTGTACTGTGTGAAAAATTTTTAAAGAATCTCCTCACAAATTGGGCCTTGAAACACTCATTCCAAAATTTGAAGGTAAGTAGTTTTTATTTCTTACAAAAATCATGTATTGATGCTAGCTTTTAAACAAACAAATGTACACATACTATAATGGAATTGGAAGCAAAATTAATCGAAAAATTCTTAACAAACAAGACAATTTTATGTTTTAGCGTTGCGAATTGTTTCTTCTTATTAAAACCAAAATTCTTGTCATTTTCATTAATTTTAAATCTCATAAAATTAAATATTAATACGATTGTTGAATTTGTTTATAGTATTGCGTCATCATCTGTAGTCACGAATTTACGTGGCAAACGTAACCCGCTGCATTTGCATTATGATCTACCCACATATAAAATGTTATAGTGCAACAAAGGTTAAATAACACAAACCAAACCAAACTCTTGAAAATAAAATAGACTTACAAAAGGTAGCTTTGATAAAATTATATTACATTGCAATGACAGCTTTATATAAATACACACCGGAGTTGAAACTGCTTATCAAACTTTTAATGGTAGTCATATTATATTTACTTACGTAGATATATAGGGTGTATACGTGACCTGTCCTCAAACTTTGCAGACGTAATCTTTGATCCAAAATAAGAAAAATAATTCATGTAAACGTATGTCCGCAACCTCTTCATTTGCGGGATATAAGCAAAAATAAAATCCGATTTTTAAAGATTTCATTGCTAAGGTTTATTGATAATTTACTTGTATTAAACCCTTAATAAAATATTTCTTTGTCAACAAAATTGTACAATTCACTTTTTAATTCCGTCCGTAAACTTGTTTTTGTCTTGTTTTAATGCATGAAGCTTTCCCAATTACTTAATAAAACAATTTATAACAAAAACTGTTTGAGTTATATGTATTAATACTTATCTGCTGTCCATTTAATCATTTTAAATTAATCAACGCTACATAAATGCTGAGATGACCGATATACACTTTATATACGGTTGATCAAATGGAAATACCAGTGAAGTACGACGTCTGTACATAGAATGTTTCTTCAAAGACGGATTCCTGATCAAAAAACATTTTCTTCTATTCATCGTCGCTTGCGAAATATAAGCAAATTTGCTTGTGATCTTTCCGATAATGGTGCACAAACGGTACGCATTCCAAAATTCAAGGAGGAGATTTTATGCAGAATTGAAGAAAATCCAGAAAGTAGCACTAGGGATTTATCGTTACAAATGCAAGTATCTCACATGACAATGTGGAAAGTTCTTCAAGATTAACTGTTATTTCCATACCAGGTACAGAGAGTACATGCACTCTTAGAAGGTTACTTTCAACCGAGAGTAATTTTTGTAATTGGTTTCTAGAACAATGTGTTAATCTTGATTTTCAATTTAAATTTTTTTACACTGATGAAGCAAAATGTACAAAAAAATTCTATCATGAACTACCATTTCAATTACCAATGGTCAATAGAAAATTCTCGCGCCATAGTTCAATCTCGGCATCAGTAACAATTTTGTTGTAGTATTTGGGCAGGTATAATAGGCGATAACTTCATTGGTCCCTTCTTTTTGCCACAAACATCTAACGGATAAACCTACAGGCGATTTCTGGAGGATAATTTGCCACAACTCTTAGAGGGTGTTCTATTGGAAGTTCTTCTTCACTCCTGGTTTATTCATGATGGTGCTCAGCCATATTTTAGTCGGAAAACAAGAGAATTTCTCAATGGCAGGTATCTAAATCATTGCATTGATAGAGATGGACCGATTAATTGGCCTGCCAGATCTTCAGGCTGCAATCCGCCGGACTTCTTCCTTTGAGGTCACCTCAAAATGTTGATTTATGACACTATTCCAATTTCTAACATACAGGCCCTTCGAGAACGCACTGAAGAAGGCTTTCAAACAATTTATCATACTCCAGGAATTTTTGGTCGTGTGCGAAAATCGATGAGAAGACGCGCTGAAGCGTGCATCGCAATTGGAGTTGGATATTTCGAACAATTATTTTGGTGTTTATTGTTATTATTCATTTTTTTAATATAGAACAGATAAATTCGTATTTTTAAATGTTAAATTGCTTATATCTCGTAAACGAAGCGGTTACGGACATATGTTTAAATGAATTATTTTTCTTATTTTAGATCAGAGAATACGTCTGCAAAGTTTGAAGGTAGGTCACATATACACCCTGTATATAATATAGTAAATTATATTATTGTTAAATTTGGTGGAAACTTTTAAACGTGATAAGCAATTATTGCTACCTTCAAGTGTGTATTTACGTGAAACCAACTTTAGATATGTTATACATAATAGATAATGATTCTTGTATCTTTCAGAATACGACAGTAAAATTTCGGCTTATGCAGGACTTCCACGAATTCGCAAAGGAGTTATGTATCCTAACACGATTACATTTCAATGATAAGAAATGCCTGCTAATTGTGCCAGTTTAGATTATAAATTCTCTTGCAACACAATTTAACTTCAAGTACATGTTGTGATGTTCAATGTACTTGTTTTACAGAAACTAATAAACTTGTGATTTCCGCCGTTTTTAGTTCTTAAAAACTCTCTTCTCCGATAAGAAAAGTTAATTGGCGCAGTTGGTAGGATCTGCGAAAGGGCTACAGGTATACTAGTCCTTGATTTTCAAATCTTAATTCGCGAGTTCCAAAAATTGTGTAACCCGTCACAGCTCACGCAGCCACCAAAAACGAGCATAGTCCATCAGAGCGA
>JAHWXV010067580.1:0-10520 GCA_024586415.1 Phrixothrix hirtus | reverse complement strand
AATTAATTTTACGAGTCCATTTATTAAAATAACTTTTAAAGTCTGAAAACGCAGGCACAATCTTGCATAAAATTTCCGCTGACCACGCAGGTTTCATTTTTAAAATAAAATTTATAACTTAAGCTGTAAGAAATTTGTAGAATGCGATAAATTACCTACACTACGTACCTAGCGGTGCACCCCATTTCAGGTAAAATCACATTTTATTCCGATATAAATGTTTAAGCATAAGTACGTTTCTGCGCACCGCAAAGGATATATAGTCAAGTCGCAAACCTAACCATTAATATGAACTTAGTCGCCACAATCATAGATGGCGCGCGAGTAACGACGCGAAGGGGGGGGGAATCAGTTTTGAATCTGCCGCCGCCGCCGCCATTTTGGAACTAGATTTAGGTTGGTAACAGATCCGACGGAACTACATTTAGGTTGACAACAGATTCGACGCCATCTTGCCACTAAGGCTTGGCCCCACATCTTCTCCGGGGGCGGAGTGCCAGAGGAAGTTCTTACACCTAGGGCTTCGCCCCTCCACCAACTCGGCAGTCATCTTGGGCCCCATTCTCCGTCAGACATCTTGTCATGTGACTTAAGCAGCTCTCCCGTGGGTGAGCCTGCACCTGGGGCTGTGCCCCTCCTACAACTCTGGCGGCCATCTGGGGACCCACTTCTGCTGGGGCAGAGTCCGGGGCCCCATTTTTGCATCTAGGACTTCACCCCACTTCAACACCTAGGGCTACGCTCCTTCAGACACTCTGGCGGCCATCTTGTGACGTCACTTCTGGTCTAGAAGCGCCCTTGCCATTCTGCTATTGATTTTTCTATTATTAATTTTTAACTTAAGCTAAGGCACTAGCGCGCGATACTTTGCACTTTCTTACAGTTTATAAAGTTTTTAATTCAATGTTTCTTAATTATACTCCCGTATTTAAGAATATAGCGAAAATGCGTAGAATTTATATGAATTCTTTTTAAATCGCGTTTCGCGTTATTTTATCGGATCGTATAAACGTTACACCTTGATATCAACCCTAGGCTCCCGAGACGTCCTGCACATCGTTCTACTAAAATATGTCCCTTTCTAACACGAATTCACCACCATCCACGACCTTGATTCCGATCATAATCCCGTTTTGCTTTTCCTAGAAGAAGAAGCCAATCCTTCCAAAATGCTGCGACGCGTCTCATGGCCCGCCTTCTCCTCTCACACGCAGCAAAATCTCGGTCGTATCAAGCAGATACGCACCGACAATGAGCCGAAGGAATCGGCCGTCCGCCTCACTACCAGCATCCAGGATTCTATCCTGTTTGAGACGAACGTGAGCAGGAAGCCGAGTAAGTGAGTTCTTCCAGGGTATCTGAGGGAACTTATCAGAGAGAAGAACCGCACCAGACGCAATTGGTACCGCTACTTTGATCCTGCGGATCGAGTGCTCAAGAATCGTATTGCAGCAAAAGTGAAGTGGAGCCTAAAAGAGCACTCTAACCATACCTAAGGGGAGAAGCTCGAGTCGCTGAAAACGGAGGACAATTCCCTTTGGAGAATGACCAACGTCCTAAGGAATCGTAGAACGCCCGTGTCACCGATTCACGGCGATCGCGGTCTAGTCTACCATCCCACAGACAAGTCAGAGGCATTCGCAGGCAGCCTAGAGCTGCAATGTTTTCTGAATTTCCTTCACGCCGATCTTGACGTCGTTGAGTGCATCGAAAGGTCAGTCAGGCGCCATATCGTCGCCGGAAACCTCACCAGGCGAGATACGCGATTATATAAAGCTATTCAAGCCGCGAAAAGCGTCCGGTCCCGATAAAATTACAAACTCAGTCCTCAGGGCCCTCCCACAAAAGGGAATCGCCGCCGTTGTCGACATTGTTAACGCAATGTTGCATTTTCGACAATTTCGTTCATCCTGAGAGACCGCAGACGTCATTGTCCTTCCTAAACCAGGTAAAGGCAAAACGTTTCCTCAGAGTTACCGCTCCATCAGCCTGCTGTCCTGTCTGGGTAAGCTGGCGGAGCGAGTAACCCTGAACCACCTGAAAGATGCGACCGACCATGCCGAAATCATTTCTGACGAGAAATTCGGTTTCAGACCGGGACACAGCACCACTCATCAGGTGATCGCGTTAGCCGAAGAAATCTCTGAAGGATTTACCTTCAAAGACGTAACAGCCTCAGTTTTCTGGAATGTCGCCAAGGCGTTCGACAAGGTCTGGCACCAGGGATTGCTGTACAAGATGCTGGAGGCAAACTTTCCTCGGAAGCTCGTCTAGCTGATTGCGTCCTATCTTAAGGATAAATCGTTTCGAATCAAGCTGGAGGGGCATCGTTCGCGATCGAGGATTACAGGGGCGGGGGTGCCGTAGGACTCCCTGCTCTCGCTGTTGCTTTATAGTATTTTCTGCATCAACCTGCCCAGGGAGGCAAACACGACCCTCGGGCTGTACGCAGACCATGCAGTCGTCTTATCCCGATCTCAAAATCCTAACCTAGCCCTCCGCAACTTCCAAGCGGTCGTGCTTGGGTTGGAAACTTGCTCCCGAATGTGGAGAATCGACGTTAACGCGGAAAAGAGCACTGCGGTATTCTTTACGCGTAGGCGGACACGCCCTCAACAAGAAATCGAAATTTTTGACATTTCGATTCCTTGGGAGGACGAGGTTCGATATCTGGGAGTGGTATTCAACGCCCGGTTGACATGGAGACAGCATATCGCATTTTACACTTCACGACAAAAGCAGTTATGTCAACATGGTACGGTCTTTTGAATCGCCGAAGTAGACTCTCCTTGAAAAACAAGGTTAGACTCTATAAGGCGAACATCCATCCGACAATGGTCTAAGCGGCAACTGTTTGGGGATACGCAGCTAGGTCAAACATGAGGAAATTGCAAGTCGTTCAAAACAAGTACTTGCGCATGGTTACAGACGCTCCGTGATATATGCGATATTCGCAGATACACGAAGACCTGAGCATTTCCACTATCCAGGATTTTATCCTTAAACAGGCCACTAATTGGTACACTTTATTTCAGGACAGCTCCAACCCCCTCTTTGCCGGATTTGGAGTCTACGAGGAAGACGCTGAAGGCCTTCCAGCGCGGCCCAAAGGAATTCTTAGCCTTCGTGAGTAAAAGGGGACACATATTATTGTGACACTAAATACTTGTAAAAGTAGGCAGTACTACAGGTTATGTATGGCACTGAATTTTTAATACAGCAGGTCTTGGGTAGTTCAGGATAAAGCTGACAAAAGGCTTGATTGCCCTAGTGCACCGTGTACCAAAAGGTTCATCGCAGGTCATGAATCGTTCAGGACGTAGATGTAAAGAGGTTTGATTATCTTGGTACACCGCCTGCCAAAGGTTCATCGTATCGTTATTTAATTGTCATATCTCACATATTAATGTATGTAACCAAAATGTTAAGGTAGAATTCGTCCAACTTTATACTCTTAGCTAAAGTGAATTTTATCGTTGTATTTAAATACAATAATTGTACTTACATACCTAAGTGAATATTTGCGGATATTGAAATATATGCGCCCGTGAATTTCCAAAAAATTTCGTGATAATCTTTCTTTACAATTACCTGAGATCATTTTTGTGCTAATTAAGGTGTAGTTTCGGGGTTTAATCCCCCACCCCGAGATATCAAGAGAAATCACTATAGTTTCCAAAAATTGGTAATCGTCTACTGATAAGTAAATGCTTAGATTAGATATCCAATGGCTAACTACAATGTTGGTATTTACATTAATTAAGTATTTCATGTCTTGGTAGCTTATTGTACTTAGAAAAAACCTTCATATATCTCTTCCCGTCCTCGTATACAAAGTTCTAACTACTCCATTGTAAAAAAGCATAGAACATAGATTTGCATTCAACAGCATTGTGATTATACTGTACATAAAATTTAAAATCGCTTGATGTGCATAATAGATATATCCTTCCAAACCTTTTGTACTTCATCAGTTTCAAAAATGTATACATGATTATTTTTTGGATGACCACCTAGAGAAGGAAGATTTTGATTATGGGTTTACATTTATTTTTTTTGCCAAAGGTTCTCAGTCGGTCTTAATTCTACGTATTTCCTGATATTTGTTAAACTCATTGATGTGAATTCAGAGTACAAATAATAAAAGTAGAATAAGTCAATCGATATTTATCATATTTTCAATTTAATAGAATATAAATATTCATTACCTTTCGCACAGGACATCCAGTAAAATTTCCACATTTTAAGGAATTGCCCATGCCAAAATCATTTTTCTTTATAGCATCACAAGCATCAAACATAAATCTTATTGGTATGAAGGGCCGGTATTCATTACTAAGGAATTTATAAGCTTGTACTTCCACCTGTAAATTTACATATATTTAATGAGTTAAAATAATTTGAAAATTTACTAATAAAAAATTTTTGCATATTATTAAACCCTATTATTAAATACTACTTACTTAACTTTAAAGTTAATTTATATTCATTTAAGTTTAATAATATAAAAGGTTTTGTTATGTTTATAAATATAAATTATATAATTGATCCAAAATTTAATTTAGTATTTTTAAAGATTGACTATAAGTACACGTCAATAAAAAAATTTAATTTATCTCTAACTTGTTTGTTTGTTTGGTCGCTGAGTCTTCAGGATGCGGAATTTACCTTGGCCTTCATGGATCAGAACCGTTATATAGTCATTTCGACAATGCATACTAGAATTTTATAGACTGTGGAAGAGTTTCACCGCCAGTAGGGATTTTTAACGTGCCAAACATCACATTGATACGGGACCTACAATTTTACTTCCTTATCCGAGAAGAAGGCATGTTTTTTAAATTTCTCTCCGCTAAAAAATTTAGCGACCTCTATCAGGCAAATATGTTAATCTTTAGACCAGTTGGGGCCGGCTTATTGGTAACTTAAAACAGCATATTAAAGAACAAGTTTCATAAGGCATGCATTGATCACACGAGTTCATGTTTAGAAAACAGTCTTCATTGGGGAGAGTTTTCTAATAAACGGGTATGATAAGAAATCTTATGAAATGGATTTTTTACACTATTTTAACTAGTTCCTTAAAATTTATTGACATATAATAGATTTAGGAAATTTTATGACAACTGATGCTATTTACGTTTTGACATTTGAATATGAAAGTTCTGTCAATTCTCTATTTCATTTTGACGTTTAATAAGGTAAATTGTTGATGTTACCAACCATTTAATAAAATATATGTTATGTTAAAAAGAAGGCCAATATGAAATTCCAATGGTTTTCGAAATGAGCTCATTTCGATTCGTAAATAGATAAAATTGCTTTTCTCCTACCGTCAAATATAGCTATTTTTCCAGTGCGTTTAGTTCGTAAAGCAGGCCGTCTTGTTACATAATATAGTATATTACGATACAAGATAGGTAAGTGCATTATAATAGGTCGCGAGACACACACAATGCCCTCCCGCCGGCCGGCCGCCCGCTGGTTACAAATTCATAGATTTGAATATATTTAAATAATGTAATGCAAGTTATTTGTAACGTAATTACTATTAAACTAAGGTAAATTCGTGTATATTATATAAAGTTCAACTAACAGAATTAGACGTCCTAAACACAACTATGTTACATATTTTTCACTGTTTTTAATACTTTCTTTTAATATATCTTTCATAACGAAGATTTTCTCTGATTATAATTTTACTGAACGATTAATCGAAAACGTTTGAATATTAAACAAAAAACAAAAAACAAGTTTGGGAAGACTAAATTATTTTGTTTTATTTAATTAATATTGGAATACATTTTATATTATTACTTACTATCCAGTCATATCCGAAGTCCACTAAAGCTGTCCATGATATATTGAGAGCCAAATCGGTTCTATTATATTTAAAACTGATCAATTTTAAATTACTCATATATTTTCGATTATAGCTGACCGCATTTGCTCGTTCTAATACCACTCGATATTTATCCTGCTCGTACTAAAAACAAATATTTGCAATGAAAGCATAAAAAGAAAAGTATTTTATATACCATTGAAATAGCTGAAGCAAATAGTAGCATCCATATTACCCGAACAGTCATCATTATAGATGTGACTGGGCAGAGCAGGCTGAAGCCAAATATCAAGACGATGATTCTTCAACCGCTATTTTAGAAAATTTGTTTACAGGAAGTATTATATAAGTTTCAAATATCTGATGGCATTTAAAAGCAAATTATGTATTGTATACATAAAACCTTCAAATTTGCCTATGGATTAATTGATAACAACATTGCATGACAAAGTTATTTAATTCAATATTTAAGGTTGGAAATTAATATAGCAAAGTATCAAAAATTTGATTATTTGTTTGCTATTAGGGCCAGGAATCTTCATTCCCAAAAATTATTCTTTGATTAGTTGTATTTTCAAAGTGAAAATATTGTTCGTATTAACATTGATTTTTACTTTCTCTAATGAAATATAGGTAAAAGGGAAAGTATTGTTTTCGACCAAAGTGTTCGATGTCGAAATTTTAGTGGAATACGCGTTTTTGGGTCACCTGAGTACGTAAATCATGTTTTTGAAAATTGGTCTGTGTGTGTGTGTGTGTGTCTGTGAACACGATAGCTCAAAAACCATAAGTTCCACAATAACAAAACTTTATATTTGAGTTTCCATCCATCGTCGCACGTAACTGCAACAATTTCACTAAAATTGGAAAACCGGAAGTGTCACTTTACTCTGGTAATTTTTGGGTTTTTTGAAATTTTTTCGAAATTGGCTCCAACGATTTTGTTTAAAATTACCACATCTTTTAGAAATTTAATGCCCTTTCATATAATCTAAGCGGTTTTTCACAAAAGTTTCCGTAAGTCGAGTAATCGGAAGTACTTTCGCCATTAAGTCTGAATAAAATAACTATGAAACGAAAACCCTAGATAAATGAAAATTTAGATTTAAGATCACAATCACCTTAGTGTGCTAAATCAAGAATTTGGTTAAAATCGAATAACCGGAAGTACCACCTTATTTCTGTCATTTTTAAATATTTTCTTAATTTTTCGTTTTTCGAGATTTTCTCAAAATCGGCTATAACGATCTTTTAAATTTATTATGTTTCTTAAGCATTTAAGACCTTTTCATATAATCTAGGCGGTTACTTAGAAAATTTTCTGTAAATCGAGTAACCGAAGGTACTTTTACTGTTAACTCTGAATACAATAACTGTGAAACTAATAGCCCTAACTAAATAAATATTTATATTTGGAGTCATAATCGCCTTTTTCTGAAAAATCAAAAATTCCGTTAAAATCGTGTAACGGGAAGTACCACTTTATTTGCCATTTTTAGATATTTTTTGAATTCTTCATTTTCATAGTTTTCTTGAAATCGGCTCTAAAGATTTTTTTAAAGCTTAGTATGTTTTTTAGCTACTTAATTTAGTTTTATATTGAGCAACGAGTTTCTCTAATAAATTTTTGAAAATCGAGTAACCGGAAGTACATGGAGTATTAGTTGTGAACAACGTATTTCAAGAAGTAATCATTATATGAAAATCAAAAACAATATTTATGTTTTATTTCTGTGCATGAGACAACAAGAATTTAGTTAAAATCGAATGATTGGAAGTGCTAATTTATTCTTGCGATTTTCAGGTTTTTTGCGAATTTCTCGAAAACGTTTTTAACAATTTTTTTGAAACGTGCAACGGTTTTTATGTGCCTGACATCCTTTTACGCGAACTTAAAGGTTTTCCTAAAAAAATGCGTTTAAGCGAGTTATCAGAGAAAAGCTCTGGAATTAAGCAGGGTTTTACGTGTCCAATAACTTGGATGGGTGACTGTTACAATTATCGTTCTCAAAATAAACGTAAATAATATTTTAATTATTTGTAAACATTTGCATATTTGTATATCTATATACGTAAGAGAACGTCGTGTGTTGTCTCACACCAGATTTTTGTATTTAAGATCAATGGTATTACTTAACAAAATTCCTATTAGATTCATTTCTTATATTTTCTGTATAAAGATGCGCAGATAGTACTTCATAATTTAAATTAATCGCGAACATTATCTAAGTAAAATTTTGTAATATTTGTGTCAAAGAATACAATACTCTTTGGTCGTATTCTAGCGCTTCCTGTACAGCCATTTCTAGAACTGCTAGAGCAACGATATTTATACCGCAATCTGTTGAATAGAAATGTTGGTCTGCGTGTCTGATTTTTTGACTACTCCAAGAGATGTGGACGCAAGTTTGTACAGTCAACATTTTAAAGTTCGCAAACCGGGGATTGCAACCCACAAGTAGAATATAATCACAAAAAGTTAAGGTTTGTTAATATTTTTCTACTCATTGCCTTAAACGAGCAGAAAGTGTTACATTGTAGAATACTCAGGATATCATCAATAAATTAGTCTATTTATGTGGTTAAAAAAATTAAAATATAAAGAAATAAAGAAAAATCGTTCGCAAAATAACAAAAATCCAACACATTGTCAAATGGTGAGTTTTGAATTTTAATTTTGAAGGTGCAATAATAGTCGACGGAATATAGGTATCTACAAAGTTCACTATACAGATTGACCAATATTTTGGAATAAAATTCAAATTATTTTAATCTTTAATTTTCTGAGATAATCCAAAAGCCACAATTAGTTTTTTCACTTCAGCGTCTTTTAATGAAGTTTACAGGTATTTGCTGTCAACCCCTTCACCCTAGATGCTCAGTATTTTTTTTCAAATATCAACAAGTGACTTGTTAGGGTTCATTTGTTCGCGACGGATAATAAAGAAACAACCAAACTTTTCAATTTTTAATCCCAACATTTTATCGAAAAACACTGATCACTATTGATAAGAAATTCGTAGAAGTTAAAAATTTTCAAAATGATAAGTATGTTGTATTTAAGGAATGTAGTTTTAAAAAACATTCCAATATCAGCAACATGGTTTCAGTTTGGTTTAATTTGTTTACTTGATATTATTTGTTGTCAGTATTTGATTGAAAGCGAAAATCGTGCAACAGTTATTAAAAAACGATGAATTGAAATTTTGATTATGTTAGGATGTGGGGACAAAATACGGAGCCATTCAAAAGTTTGTGCGTTAGACCATGCATTTCCAGAAATGTCGATTTCACCGGGGACTGTTAGTAAGGTGCGATCGAAGTTTGGTACTGTTAATGATTTACCTAGAAGTGGTAGTTTTGAACGAAAGAAAAGCTCGATGTAGCTCATACATGCATTGAAGGTAACAAACAAACTTCAAGATTGGCGTATGTTTAAGCTAATGATATATCTTACTCAGTTTTGACATAATTTCTGAAACCAGAAAAATACAAACCTTACAAACAACGTCTTCTTCAAGCATTATTAAATGATTCGGGTAGGCGTCTGCAATTTTGTGAAGAAATAAAGCGAAGGGTTGACAAGGAAAATGTTATTTTCTAATAGTTCATATTGTTTCCAAATAATGCAGACGAAGATGTTCTTGATGAACGACTGTGGTTCCAACATGATGGCGTTCCTCCACATTTTGGTTTAAATATTCGAAGGTATTTAGATGATAAATTTGAAAATCGTTGGTCGAAGAGGTATGATCTCTTGACGTAATCCTTTTGAACTATTTTATCTAGTACCATTTAAAGGACAAGGTTTCAACGTTACATCGTTACATGTATATTTGCATATACGTTTATTTAATTTAACAGTAAAATTTCATTATAGATTCATTTATATTTGGTTGTAGTATTTTTCAGAGAAGTGGCAATATTCACTTTCAAAGATAACAGTGGCAACGTTGTGAATTTACCAACATGTTTGGCTAATAGGCATGTTATTTTTTTGTAGAAATTTAGGAATAATTTCGAGGCTTGGTCTTTTTCCAGGGCCTTTGTAATAAACATGTTCTATTAATAGTCTGTATAAAATGATGTCTAATAAAATTAATTTTAAATAAAAATATTCTGTAAAAATGAAATGACTTACTATTAAAATAATAAGTATTAGCGGTTCACTTTCAAACCAGTTTATTCAAAAATCCAGGGTCAATTTTTGTGTAATTTCTACAGCTTAACAATAAAGCATTTGTTATTATAATTAAGAAGTTTCGTTTTGTTACCTTAAGCCATTTCGTAAATGTTATAAATTTTTTACAAAAAAAAGGGCAATAATTTGGCGTGTTCTCAGAATGCTTATTTTAAAAAGTTTATAACTGTGTTATTGGTGAACAAAATTTAACGAAATTGGAATAGTATACAATTTAAACCTTGAAAAAGGGACGGTGTATATTACAGTTTAGAAAGTACTTGTAGTTTCTCTATTTTTTACAAAAAAGGTAAATTCGCTGCAATCTGTTATTTATGATAGAAATTGAAAATTTCCTTTTTTATAAGATGTACTAGCATTATTGGAACAACAAAAGCTAATTGGTTTTAACAAATTATTAAAAGTTGTCTTATAATTGAAAGTGAAAGATTTTGAAAAAGATGCAAATAACTGCTGTCGATGTGTTAATTCGTAGCT
>JAHWXV010067563.1:0-18953 GCA_024586415.1 Phrixothrix hirtus | reverse complement strand
TATATAAATATATATATATATATATATATATATATATATATATATATATATATATATATATCAATTAGGGCATTCTTCACGTATTCCAGTTATCAATGGTACAACTCAAGATATTTATAGCTGCTTATCCCTGAGTATCTCATAAAATTATTCACATTAAATACTCGTTTTGGAAACCATTCGGGTTTGAAATTATGTAAAATTTTCGTACTAGCTTTTCGTTTACTTCTATGAACCTCGGGAGTAGTGATCGGTGTCTGGAAAATTTTGTGATCATATGTAAATATACTTTCCTTAGTACTGGGCTTGCCATTTTTATTATTTTATGTATATTTAGGCCTATTTGTAAATTATAAGTTTTATTGATTAATTCATTAATTTGCATTGATTATTTTACTTGGGTATTATTTTAAATTCTTAGCTAGCTATTCTATACGTTGCAGGAACATTGCATACTCGGTCGGTCTGCTAAATATGGGGATAACGTTTGCTTTACTAATAAATTTATTTTTAAGTTATTAATAATTATAAAGTGGATCAGAATAGCTGCATTATCGATGAATAATTTATTCAGAACAGCTAATTAACAAAATATACTTACAGCAAGAAACAGTGGAGTTCAAGGATCTGGACTTCCATCAGTTCCTTTTGCTACTTGAATTAATTATTCTAGGCTCCTTATTATTTGCAGAAATAGTGAAGTTTACGGATTTGGACTTCTAGTTGGCACGGGCATGCTCGCGTGTGTGTGAGTGAGGATACGCGTGCATACGTTTATGCGTGTTCGTGGGATTGTATATGCATGGCTAAGCGTGCTTGAGTGTGTGTACGTATACGTAAATATGCGTACATGTGTGCGTGTACGCGAGTGCAAAGCGAGCGCGAGAGTGCGAATGTGAGAGTGTGCAGAGGTGCGTGTGGTAAGTGCGCTAGTGGGCGAGTGAGTGTACTTGCAGGGCGCGAATGGGTAAGTACGAGTGTGTGCGATTGCGCAATGTGTATATGTGCGTGTGTGATTTAGTCGGCAAAGAACTATGCGAATACAATATTTTTTCATCTGAACAATTTTCTAAGTTATTAACCCGTATAATTGGTTCGTGCATAAATTCATAGTGTTTCTATTAACACACGGTGATGAAAAACAGGGTTAAATTTTTAATGATGTATATTAGGATCAAAAATAAGTTAAAAAGTCTTAGAGGACATGAATGCGCAAAAAACCTGCTTAGAGATAAGACCGACTTTATTTTTTGTAGTTTTGTTGTTTTTAGTGTTTAACGCTATAGAACACGATTATACAGAAGACGTTCGATATGAGCTCCTTCTATTTTAACACAGAATCTACATTATCTCAGGAAGAAGCTGTGTACCATTTCGAAAACTACAGATTGTGGTCGAACTGTTTGGTAATTCTCCTCAGCTCATCGTTGCAACTCAATAAGATCATTCGCAAATGTTGTGTATATTAAGGGTTTTAAATAACCACAAACACAAAAAGCTAAGGGAGTTAGATCGGGAGACCTAGCAGGCTATGAACCCGGACCACTCGCCCTATCCATCTTCTATCAAGTGTTTCTTTCAGGTGCTTCCTATCTGGCATAAAGCTGATGGAGTAATATTAGGGAATGGAGTGCATAAATATCCAGTCAGCCGAGTTCTTGGATAGTCCATTCTATAATGCTAGTATGTGAATGAGCATTGTCGTACCGTAAAATCAATAGATTCTACCTTACCGGTCGTTTTTTTCGAATTACGACTGAAAGTCGTTATAGTTGTTGACAATAAACTTTAGCAGTTACGCTTTCATTGCTGATAAGTAATTCATAGTCGATAATGCTTTCTTTATCCCATCAAATACACATTATTAGATTACGTATATGAAGGTCAGCCTTTGCACGTGGGTTGCTTTTCTATTAGTACTTGACTATTCCATTATATTTTTTACGTAAAATAGACTATTTTTCATTACCAGTGACAATGCGCGTCAAGAATGATCGATGGCTTTGCTGCGCTAAACAATGACATGCATTCAACTAATCACAAATGTTAGAACGTTGTTTTTTATTATTGCCCCTTAAAATATTTGGTAGCCATGCATCCGATTTCTGTAGTCCACTAATAGAATATAGATGTCGTACAATGGTTGACTAGCGGAGTCCATCGTACCAGTCAATCCTCTAAATGGTTGACGAAGATAATTACGAATTAAAATCGGATAGTCGTCCTGAACTTGGAAAGTTATTGATGCCAAAAGTGCTATCTCTAAAACGGGAAAACCATTTTTCTTCAATATTATCCCCGATATAGTTCTTCCCATACACTGCAAAAATAGCTCCAGCGGTGTCCAATGCTTTTGTTGAACTTAAATGAAAGGGTAGTCGGAAGTATTCATTTTTTGGTACCTGACACTTTATTAGTAGCCTAAAACTGCAACCTTAAAATAATAGCGACGAGTAATAAATAGATTTACTTCAAAGGCACCCTTATTAAAATAAACCAGAAACGCTAAAAACTTAAGTATTAACACACTACATAAATATTTCCGAATATATCTATTAGGAATAATAAGCAAATATTTATAAATTATTTATCACCGCTTATATGCAGAACATTTTTTAAAGGAAATGAGAGCTTTCATTTAAATTATATCTTTCTGATTAATTTACTCAGTATTTCAGACATTTGAGTTGAAGGTAATACATATTTCCAAATAAATTAAATTATTTTGTTTAGTAAATAGTAGTATTGTAGATAGGTATTTAGGGACTTAATTTATCTACCTATTTTCTAGATGTATCTAATTTGTAATGTATTGATACTTAGTGTAAAATTTTAATTTAAAAGAACAGTATATAGCACATAAATAGGGAATTTGCTTTATTGTATGAAGAGTACAATGTGGTGTAAATACACTATGCGTTCAAACTTTCCAGATATATAATGGTCGAGGGGGGCCGGTCCAAGGAGATAATTTACGGCTATAAACATACCCTCATTTTAAGTCGGTATTGTAAGGACAAGGTATTATCAAACACACGTGATATGTTATGATGTAATTAATGTAAACAAATTAATGTGTAGTTGATAAGAGTTAAAAGTAACTTCGACTAAAATAATAAAGCGAATTAAACTTCGAAATATGTTTAAAGTATGTACTAAGGAATGCTCGCCAAAATTGATGTCAAAAACACTCCCTACAGTTATGCGTGATAGTGTTATATAAATTTAAAGGAATATAAGAAAATCAGGGTGCAATTATAATCATATTGGTTTCTAGTGCACATTGGATAGACTAAACGGAAATGTAAGATATAAATTTTTGTTTAAAAATAAATCAAAAGTTCAGAACCTTTTAATCCAATTGATTATACTAATATAATTAAAAAGTAGGCAAGGACCCGAAATTTATTTTCAACTAGTCCCATAAATAATTTAAAAAATGTGAATTATGAAATTTAATTATGCATGTACACTAATATTTTCTTTCGGTCAGCAAGTTTCATGTCTTCCTTTAATTTAATTAAATACCAGAAAATTGTATAATTCGTACTAATATGAAATAAATTTAAAGGACTGGCTAGAGTTTATCCCATAGCAATTGCACCAAATATAAAAAATTATATCTGTGTTAACCACGCGTTAGCTAGGATCTAAAAAAGTTACTTTTACGAATTTATTCCACAAAAATTTAAATAACATTTAAACAGTGATTGTTTGCAGAAGTGTGAAAATCTTTGTGTGCGCATACGTAACTTCTATATTGCTTTTTTCAAAATTCAATAAAATTACGAATCAATAGCATATTTTGTGCATTTCATTTCGGACAAAACCAACTTTGAATTGGGGTGTCCTATAACTAGGACGCTGGGCGTTTATGTAATTATTTATTGTGGCTGAGAAAGCCTTTTACTATTGTGATATCGTAAGCTTTTTAACTCTAGGTTTATGTATTTTATCTAATCTTAATTTTCTAAATAACTCCTTTAACCATGGATTTCTTTCATACATAATCAAATAATCTTATAGTTCAAACATGATATTATACTTATGAATCGTCATTTATTGCAGCTGCATTCTTATCAGAATTGTGTATATTCGAATTCAATTCTACATTAAACATTTAGTGTGGATTTCAGCTATCTTTGATGAATGTTAAAAAGTTTCTAGTTTGTGCTGTTAGCTTTGCTAGCTATTTTTGTACTAAAATATAACGTTGAGTAGACACAAATTTCTAACTGTTGAAAAAATGACGAATTTTGCGTATTCCGATAAAATTCAAGATTAGATTATTAACTTACCAACAAAAGTAGACGAGTGAACAGAAAAAGATGAAACGGAAGATGATGATCTGGGAAATGCTCGTGTGATGAGGTAGTAGGAACGGTAGAAATTACTACTAAGGTAACTGGATAACTGGTCAAGGAACTTCTATTGCTTCTGACGAACTGACGTCTAAGAGGACAAAAACGGAAAAGTAAGCGTAACTTGGCAAAAACCTTTTAGCGATCATATTTCTTCCAGAAGTTTTCAGGATTTGGAACTATCTTTGCTAGAGTTATCACCAACAGAACAAAACACCATATGGGCTGATCACATAGTTATAATTGGACGCTCACATCAACTGTAAGAGACTATATATTGATGTAGTTCAAATATGACTATTAATAGGTGGACGGATGTCAACTAAAAAAAATTATATTTTATTAATTCTCCTTTCTACATAGTGAAAAGGCATTGTAATTTGTGTAGAATTTGTGCCTTTAAAGTTCATTTTAAAGAAAAAGAAGTATTTGGGTGGGCATGACTAGTATACATGCACTAATCGTGAAATAATTCTCATAATTAATTTAAAATATCATGGCTAAAAGAGAATATACGAAGACAATTTGTTAATAGAGGATAATTTAGATAAATTAGGGCAACTGATCTAAATTCGAAATATTAAGCATAGAGTTCCTAGTGTGAAGGAGGGAGAAATAAACAGTTTTATTGAAAAGTTAAAAAAAAAGCAGACTAGATAAAGAATAGATAACTAGATAAAAAATAAATGATGTACCGTACGTTATTAGAAGAAAAAACAGTTTTCTAAAAGAGAATCTTACGCGAAGTATAAAAAGATATTATAGATTATAAAGCTATAAATAGAAAGCTAACGAATTGGTAAAGAATTTGAATAAAGGGAAAATATCTGAACATTTTCAAAAGTGAAATGTCAAAAAATTAGTAAAGTCAAATAACACCAAGTGAAAATTAAAAAGATTGGTTGATTTGGAAAATCTCAAGTAAGGTAAACATCTAACTAATATAATAAGCATTCCAGTGAACACTGGGTAACTGGATGAGGCAGTAAAGTCCGTAGTTTGAATGTGACATATTTGGGAAATGGATATTGAACTTGGAATTAACAAGAAAAATTATAGACAATACCTGTAGGTGTGGGCAAAACAAAATATTGTTAAATAACAGAAACATTAATGCATGAACAGAATATTTTTCATTAATCTACTAAGCCATATTAACCAATACAAAGTATAAAACGATGTAGCTGTTAAACCAGATTGCAAGGTCCATCATATTGACAGATAAACTAATATACGTTAATGTTGATGTACAACTGTTGTATTTGTTCGATATGCATAATTATAAGCTGCTATGTTCCATATTGAGAGTTGATTAGACAGCATTAAGTAGTATTATTTTGTTTTAAAAGATTCTTGTAAGATTGCCTCTAGGTGAACAAGCATATCGAGTTAATTTAAATTAATTTTAAAATTTTAAAAGTTTATTTGTAATTTAATGACAATTATTTGACAATCAAATAAATATTATTGTTGAAGGTTTTGATTATTTTTACAATTTACAAATAAAAATAAATGTAAGAATCAGATTCGTAATAGCATCATGGTCAATTCAAAGTGTAAAAAGGAGCATTGGTAGAAACAGGACTCAGATAGGTAATTTTCTTTTAGATTTTAGAACTGTACAATAGTCTTCAATTAATATGAAAGCTAGCGCGATATAGAGGGCACACCAACTCCTTATAATTGTTAGAATATACGAGGTGTGGTGGTTACAATTTATTCAGATAGTAGTTGGAACTATAATTTAGTAAACTTAATATTCACATAAGAGTAAATTTTACGTGTATACCGCGATGTAACTGCACCTTGAGGTCATATAGGTTAATCCATCAAACACCGGAACGGCTAGTTTGAATACTACATCGCGGAAGTACAACAATATGTTATGATCAACTAAATCATATGCCAGAAAAATGACAAAAACAACTGCGCTGCCATATTAGAGAACGTAAGGGAAAAGGTTAAAAACTTTTTGCTCAAAATGTAAAATTAGTTTATGCACTAGATGCTTTTCGAAATTTCATAAAAAAGAAAATGCATGCGAGTTTTAGTCAACATTTTTTGTTTAATAATTTATATTTCAAAAATTACAAGAGATATAAAATTTTTTTTGTAAATATGGTTTAAGGAGCTAAATTTACACACTATCTATAAATTTAGTCATAAAATTTTAAAACAATTAATTTGGGCATTAATGGGTTAAAAGGGAAAATGTTATCTAGATTCTTATTAAATAGTAAATATTAAATAACGCGATAGAAAAATTTTTTCTGGAAAAGTAGCAGTAGGGTCTGAACAAAATGTTAACTGTAAATTTTATAAAGATTCGTTTAGATAAATAGAATGTTGCATTAATAAAGATGAAATAAGAAATTAAAAATGTTTTTATTTTAATTTACGAATTACGCTTCAGGTTAAAAGCAGAAATATGACAATATACATATATCTAAATTCAATTATATCTATAATTCGCCAAGATTATCCTTCTGAGGTTAATAACATTAAATATTGATGTTTAAAGGTTGTTACAGATACAAAAATATTTGTATTTGAATGTTAACGTGCTCGAATAATGAAATCGTTAGAGCGCTTCGCCACTCAGACGATGGACGTTTTCGACTCGGTTCATAATGAAGTATAATTTTTTAATGTGTATAAATAAAAAAGTTAATTTAAACATTATAATTGTATAAAAATAAATATAAGTATTTGGTTTGCTTACATTATATAGTAAAGAAATCCTATTCTTTATAAAGGTTTATCGTAGGTACTGCACAGAACGAATTATCTAATTTCAGGTAACTTAATTGTATATCTCTAAATAATCAACGCGCTCGCTCAGATAATTTAAAATTATAAACATTATTATTTATGTTTCTACCTAACCCTGATCGATAGTTTTCAACTTGGAAACTTTTTATACCATTTAAAGGGCGGTACATTAAAATAGCACACTTTTTATTATTCTATTATACAGGCAATGGGTTTCATACGGACTGGCATTACATAACACATTTATTTGATATTAAATCGCTTTAGCCTATTACATTTGTAAGTTTGATTCATTTCTGTCGTGTGTTATAAATAAATTCAACGAAAAATTAATTATAAAAATATACATATCAATTAAATCATTATGGAGTATATATTCGAAGTAGTTTATGATATTTTAATTAGTCCAAGAAGCTATTAGCCTATGCAAATAAATAAAATTAGTACAGCGAAAGAAAATTAGATACAGGAAAAGTTAAACTTAGAACACTTGGATGAATATTCAAACGGATTAATATGCAAATTATTATATGCATACTCTGACATTTTTGATGGAGAGAGGGTGTGTTATCTAATGGTTGTAACCTTAGATATCATATCATTTCAGAAAATATAGTTAGAATAGCAAGAATTTTGTTTGATTTTTCCAAACCCAATATTCCTCGGTATGTTATTAAAAATCAAATAATTTCAATTCAACATCTACATATTAACGTATGAATAGTTCTAGTAATATATAATGTTAAACCTAAATTTACTATAAAATTTGTAGACAATATCAGTAACTGCTTTGATTATTAATTTTTTTATAATTTCCTATATTTTAACATACAAAGTAAGTCATGAAATCAAGTTTAATAGTGTATATGTTAAATAACACACTAATTAATATAACGCTAGATTGCTTACCGCTGTTATAAATTTTGAACCAAAAATTTTTGTTGCTTGTTTTTATAATTACTCGTATATTCCTATATATATGTCCAAAGTTGAATAGCTGTAAATCATATTAATCCTTTTCGTTTGTTCATCGTTGTTTTCATAAATCTTTTGAAGTTTTTTGTTGATGTTTTATTAAAATATAAAAGAATGCATTTATTAAATATTTAGTAACCATAGGATGTACTAACTGTTCGTGTTATAATCCATCAACAAAAGATAAACACAAAGACTCATTTAACTGCTATTAATTAAAAATGTAATTCATCCCTAATGTATGTCTCTATGTTATTTCAACATACATTGAAAGCTTTTAATCATTTCGTGTAAAATTGCATTTTAATCTACCACTAGCTCGATAATTTTACAGAAGATGCTTTGAAGATAATCTAAATAATTATAGAAGTTACATTTATTAAATAAACAGTTTTGTGTAATAATTTTATACAAATAGATAAATTCCGAATTTCATTATGTATCTGTTATAAATTAGGTGTTGATCTAAAAATCACTACCGGCTATCTTTTTTCCAATTTTTATCAGACACGGTATAATAATAATAATAATAATAATATAGGATTTATTATCCAATAGACTACATAAAGTCTTAATGGGATAAAAGCATAATACACACGAAAGGAAAAAATCAATTGGTTCTTAAAAATAAAATAAAGTAATTAAGCTAATATGATATTTCTACCATTATTTCGAAAATTTTAAAAGCTATTTACAAAAATATCAAGATTTGGAGTTACGTTATTATAACAGCGGCACATATTTTCTAAAGGCTAATAGTATTGTTAGTTAGTTCTGCAATGATATATAAAAAAAGTTTCTATATGTCGACTACTTAAATGTGGTACGAAAAAAGGAATTTCGTTTAATAAATTAGAGCAGTCAATGTGTCCATGAATTAATTTATATAGGTGCAAAATATTAGCAAGAGTTCTTGTCTTTTTTAACGTACATAACTGAAATTCGCTTAGTAGTTCTTCCTGTGGATATGATCTAGTAAGTTAAGTACCATGTCTTACAAAATATAGATATTTGCGGGGTTTCTGTTGAATACGTTCTACTGACATGCATGACATTTTTACTATTATATGGATCCCATACTACTGAACAATATTCTAATTTCTATCTCGCGTAGGTATAATAAAGAGGCAAGATACAATCAATGTTTCTAAAACCTGCAGTATTTCAAATTATAAAACCTAACATTTTATTGCATGTTCACATATGTATTGAATGTGGGGAATAAATGTTAATTTTTGATCTACTATCACACCTAAATCTTAAATTGATTACATCGCTCAATTTCCGCATTATCTATATTATATTTAGAAATGACATAGTACACTAAACGAAAGAAAGTATTTTTTTTGCATTTATTAACATATCTGTTTGTTTGTTATTAACACACCACTACAACCGCCCTTCACCACAACTCCCAGAACTATACAATATCCGCACCAACCCACTATTACCCATCAATTCTACCATCTCTACTATTACCCATTCACTATTTTTCTCCATCCCTTTTTGTTCTTACACATTTTTCTTGCTTCCATTAAATACATACATCGCCTTCGGCAAGCTCTCCTATACTTTGTGCTCTTTATTCTTTTCTCTTTTACAATTTTTTCAATAATATTGAGCCACCTTTTTCTCGGTCTACCTCTGCCTAGTTTCCCATCTATACGTCCCTCATATATTATCTTTATTAATCGTTCATTACTCATTCATTCCACACGTCCAAACCATCTTAACGCACTTCTTTCGTATAGTTCAGACATTGTCTGATTCATATGGCACATATCTGTGACCCATTTATTTCTTACCCTGGCACGTCTCATTCTGCCATACGCAGCTCGTAGGCACCTCATACTTACGGCGTTTATATTACTCATGTGTTTCTTCCGACATACCCAAGTCATACAAAACTGTTGGAACAAATACACTATTGTACATCATTCTTTGCTCCCATACTTAATTGTTCACACTTGGTTACTGTCCACATGCTGCCAATTATTCTCTTACCTGCATTCACCCTATTTTTAATTTCACCATCTACTCGCCCATCATTTGCAAACATTCTGCCTAGGTAAACAAACCTGTCCACTTGCTCAATTATTCCGCTACCTAACATCAGCTGACATATTTCCTTTCCACCTTTATTACTGAAAACCATTACCTTTGTTATGCTACTATTGATTTTCAGATCCCTTATTTCACGCACTTCTACAAATTTATTCAACATTCGTTGCATTTGGCTCACCTTTAGCAAGTAATACAGCATTATCTGCATACATATACACATTTCCATTTTTTTTGCCTATATTTATACCACTAGTCTCCACACAAGCACTTTTCACGCATTTATCGATAAATATATTAAATAATCAAGGGGATACCACACATACTTGTCTTACACCTTGTTCAATTTCAAAGTACTCACTAACTATACCATTCACTCTCATGCATGCTCTGCTTCCATCATACATTACTTTTATTGAAATTCAGTAGTTGTCCCTTTATACTGTACTCTGTCCAAGTTGTCAATAACTTGCATCTATTCACAGTATCATACGCTTTTTCTAAATCCACAAACGTACAATACATGCGCTCATTAACGTGCAAATACTTCGCGGCTATTTAACACAAATTAAACATTTGACCCACTCATCCTCATCCAGGCATGAATCCACACTGTACATCTCATCTTCCTTTCAGTACACATGCGAACACTGTCAGTTATAGTTCTACCAAAATCCTTCCCAGCTACGCTTCAGAAACTTATAGCTCTATAGTTCTTGCATTCATATTTACCACTGTTGCCTTTGCACAGTGGTACCCTTCCAGTCTTCTGAAACTCTTGCTAATTGAACACAAGCATTAAATAGTTTGCACAACCATTCGTCTAGTCGAATACCGCCAAAATTTAACTTTTTGTTTGTAACTTCATCGATTTCAGCAGTCTTCCCATTTTTAAGCATTTTTGATTGCATTTCATAATTCTTCCACGCCTGTAGTCTTATCGTTCTCTTGAGTTTTATTTATTTCAGCATTTCCCACATTCACAATAATCCAATCTCCCTGTTGCAATTCTTTCCATTGCAACATCACTCTAGTTTCATTCCATTCCAATTGATTTTAGCTATTCCGTATTCTATTTACATGGTTCCTTACATCCTACTTTGTTTTGCCACTATTGAGTTTCAAATCTATTCTTTCACTCACTTCTACAGATTTATTCTGCATTCGTTGCATTTGGCTCATACTTTTAGCTACTAGTACTGCATCATCTGTATTCATCAACACTTTTACACCTTCTTTGCGTACATCTATACCACTCAAGTACTCACATACACTTCTCATGCATTTATCTATAAATATATTAAACAAAGAAGGGGAGATCACACACCCTTGCCTTACACCTTACCCAATTTCAAAGTACTCACTAACCAAACCGTTTACTCTCTCATGCACGCTCTGCTTCCGTCATACATTGATTTATTGCATTCAGTAGTTCTCCCTTAACACCATACTCCGTTAGAGTTTCCCATAACTTGAATCTATTCACGCTATCGTACGCTTTAGCTAAATCCACAAAATTACAATACATTTTCTTGGCAGACTAAACATTTTATCCACGCACACTCGCCCAGGCATGAATTCACACTGTACATCCCATATTTTCCTTTCAGTATTTATGCAAACTCTGCCAATTATAATCCTATCAAACACCTTCCCAGCTACAATTAACAAACTTTTTAGCTCTATAATTCTTGCAGTATATCTACCACCTTTGCCTTTGTACACAGACTCGATCATAGCTCGCTTCCAGCCCTTTCGAACTCTTGCTAATTGAACACAAGTGTTAAATAGTTTGCACAGCCATTCACCTAGTCGCATACCGCCATACTTTAACATTTTGTTTGTAACTTCATCTACTGCAGGAGCCTTACCATTTTAAATCCTTTTTATTACATTTCGTACTTCTTCCACGCCTATGCTCTTACGGTTCTCTTTAATTTTATTTATTCCAGCATTTTCCACATTCACACTTATCCCAGTATCCCTGTTGCTATACAGCCCTTTAAAATATTCTTTCCAACGCAATATCACTTTACTTTCATCCCACTTTATTTCGTTTTCGCTATTCCGTATTCCGTTTACTCGGCTCCTTACACCCTGCTTTGGATTCGTTGCCTACTTCCAAAATAATTTTTTATTACCATCAAAATCATTTTGCATTTTTACTCCCTCCTTCACCCTCAGACGCTCTTTACTCACCTTTACAACTTTTTTTTGCTCGCCTCTCTTTAATCCGATACGCTTTCAGTAGATCTATTCTGTTCTTCTCATCTTTAGTTCCAATCATTCTCTTATATATTTCTTTGTTCTCCTTTACTGCACCTTTCACGGCATCATTCCACCATGCATAATTGTTTGACTTTCCAATCATACTTACTCCACATACTTTAGTTGCATACCCTGTCACGATTCCTTTCACTTCTTCCATGCACATTCGATGCAACCTATTTCAATTTCAAACTTCCACTCAGATTCTTCTGGCAACATTTCGTTCTGTAAGTTTTGCACGTATTTCTCTCTCACATTCGCCTCCCGCAGTCTTTCCACTTACACTATAGTCTTTCTTACAACTGCCTTCTTTTTATGTACCCACTTTCTACCAAGCTCAATTCTTGACATTACCAGAAAATGATCTGTTCCACACTCAGAACCTCTCATCACCCGCGTGTCCTTCACCAATTCACATAACCTCTCATTATAAACAGCATTACTATCTAGATCGAGCACAGTATTTTACTGCACCTGACTTACGTTAGGATGCAATGCTATGCAGCACTTCTGTGGAATTAGAATTGTTAACAGATGTAAACAAGCTTAATATTTTTACAACGGTATTCTTGGTGGTGTAAGTATGTGTTTAGGAAGGAAATCCGTTGCAAATAATAAATTTGTTCCAAATTACGATCCCTCCAAGGAACATTTTTTTACCATGTACTTAGACGCAACTAATTTGTATGGTCACAGTAAACATAAATACCTTCCACAACGTGATTTAGAATGCCTCACTCCACATGAAATTCAAAATTTTATCTTTTTTGATATTTCTGATGACTCTGATTTTCGTTAAGCTTTATAAATTGATTTGGAATATCCACAGCACTTACATGATGCACATAACGATCTACCCTTTATCCAGAAACGATGGGTTCACCAGCGGCCAAAGCATGGTGTAAAAAATTAATTCCAAGTTTATGTAACAACGAAAAATATGTGATACACTATTGCAATTTGAAACAGTGTTTGGAACAAGAATTCCGTTGGACAAAAATTTATAGAATAATGTCCTTTAGGCAATCTCCTTGGTTATGAACATACGTTGATTTGAATACCAGGCTAAGAAATGCGGCAACTAGAAGATCAGACAAAGCATTCTTTAAATTAATGGTTAATAGTGTATTTGGTAAAACCATGGAAGACAACAGAGTAGATATTATATTAGTTAGTCACTGGGAAGCCATTGGGAGAAAATCTGGTGCAAAAAAGTACACAGCTAAACCAAACTTTAAAAAATTATCAATTTTTTCAGAAAATTGGTATCTATAAAAATAAATAAAGTTTTAATTAACTATGACAAATCTGTTTACGTTGGGTTTATGATTTTGGATTTATCGAAAACTGTCATATATGCCTTTTATTATAATTTTCTAGAACGTTTATATGGTAGTGCGGTTTATTTGCCATACATAGACACCGACACTTAATAATTGAAATATACATTGATCATTTCTATGATGAAATGAGACAGCGTTTAGATGAATTTGATACATCTAATCCCTAATTGGGGAACATACATGCTATAGAATAAAAAACCTATTGTTGGAACTATGAAGGATGAATATACAGGTGTTCCATTAATGTGCTTCTATGGTACAGGTGCTAAGGCTTATTATGTAAGTGCGAATAATAAATGGGATAAAAAAGTTGAAGGTGTTAAAGAAAATGTTATAGAAGCTAACTTGGAGCCATCAGATTATGCGGATGTAACTAAATACGAAGATGTTGTAATATTTCGGTGAATGTACTTCTTTAAATCGCATTTTAACAGTAGGTACACTGAGATGCGAAATAAAAATCGCCCTATCATCTAAAGACGATACGCAATTTATTATTCCATGCACGACAAAAACTCTTGCTTGGGGCCATAAAGACATAGAACAGGGCGAAGGTATGAGAAATAGTAATTTGTATATGTTGGTGGAAATATTGTAAACCATAACGTAAAGAAGGTTTTTAAACTATATAAAGCAGTACTGACTCCTATTTCTTATACAGATGTCTATATATATTCACTACATCCTTTCTTGTGCTAATTTTATGTTATAGAATAATTGTAAATATTATGTATTATGTATTATGCAACTCGTAGTTAAAGAGTATGTTATTTTTATAATAAAAAAGTCATTTCAATTATAGTGTTTTTTATTAATCTTTACTATCAAGTGGAAACTAAATACAGCGTATTTAAAAACTGCACTTGGTAACTTATACTATGTTACTAGATTACTCTCAGTAATCGAACTATTTTCCAAATTAGGAAGACCCAGCTATTTCACATAAATAAATTCGATTTCTTCATTCTTATTACACGTTTCATAAGATAGATATCAGGATATTTCACCTTTTGAAGTTCATACTCATAAAATCCTCATTGAATTAGGTGTTTACTATTGTTTTCAATAATATATGTTGTTGGATTAGTCAAGATAACATTATGAATTTTTAAAATTTCTGTGCTCCAATTTGGAGTGTATCCCTTACGGAACTGTTCGCGATGTTTGGAGATTCTTACATAATTTCCAACTGTAAACTTTGGAGAATTAGTGTCACTAGTTGTAACAAAAGTAAATGCAGTTTTTAGGATGCGCTTTTCGTTAGTAACATTAACATTTTTAGGTTTATACCCTGACTTAGTATGAATTGTTGAGTTGTATCGTTCAATAACTTTCGGTATAGTTTTGAACCATTTATTTCACCCTGGTAAACTGAATTCTTTATACACCATGCCTTTCAATGTTTGGTTGACTCTTTCCACTGTACTGCTTTTCATACTTGAGAAAGTACTGTAATAATTTGTATTTAATTTCTTCATTAATGCTTTGAGATTTATGTAGAATTCTTTGCCCATATCTGTTTGTAGGTTCCGTGGGACATTCTTCGGGGAGAAAAACATTTTGGGAATGAATTTGTAACTATTAAAATTAACTTGTAGCCTCGATTAATTTTAGAGTGCGGTATCGTTTCAATTAAATCTGATTGATACAGATCATCTAATCCCTTTACGATAACGCGTCTACGTTTAAAATGTCTACGGGCAGGTTTGTGAAGTTCTTCAACCACTACTTCCTTTAAGCTCATCTTTATAATAAAGGAACTCATAAAACATCTTCGAAGACGCACGAGCCTTGGCTGCTTTACTTAGTGGGGTCGTAAAATCTAATCACATCACCTCCTCTCAAAGTAGCTCCTATTGTTGATGATTCCGTATATTCGTTATCGTTGGCGGAGAGTTTAAATTTTTTCATCACGCTTACAACTACAGCTTCTTTCATAGAAAAGATATGGTTTGTCTACATTGTAGTAGCATTACTTGTCATTATTAAACCGTTCTCTTGTTTGTTACAACCCCCTATTAGGATAAGCGATAACGTTTCATGGTGCAAATCAGATATATCTTGCGCTACATATATCGGTGACTTTTCCGAGTTGTGCCTGTGCAGATGATGACCGAATTCGTTCAGCATCATTACTTGGTTAATGTGTTGCAAGTAATAAACAATTTTCTAATTCATAATTCCTTTTATAATATTTGCAGCACGTAATTCATCAATGATAAAAAATAACCTCATTAGTATGTCAAAAGTGCCCAGCTGATTTTGGGCCTAATAATATTCTTAACTAATTAACCAACTCATCCCTACAAGCAACAAATTCTAATCGTTTATTGTTTAAATTCAGTAATTGTAAACATGTCCCTTTCTTCGATGTCGTAGCTTTTCGAGGACGTGTAGTAGAAATTGGGGTCCTGTAGTGGTAGTTTGGGGTAGGACGATAATTTGAGATGGTGTGGTAGAATGAGGCGATTCGGAGGACGGGCAAGCAGGTGCTGAAGGAGAAAATGTCTTTTCTTGCAAAAGCCGCTTAATAATGGTGGAATATTTTTTACCTGTTCCAATATTCCTACCAGTGGCACTGTATCCTTGACGTATCGCATTAGTTCGAATGAGTATATCTCGATAAGAATTTTTATCTTTCACAAGAAATTATTGTGGCTCGTTCTTAAACACCAACTCATAGAGGCCTGTAGTCGCCCTATATGGAAATGCTTTCTGGGATGGCGTAGTTATAGCCAAGACCTCATCTATGAATGTTAATTCTGAGTCTGCTACTTCAAATGTATTCGATATCGCATTATATCGCGTACCATAATAATGATCGTACTCATTTTTAGTTTCTTTAATGGTACCTTCAATGTATTTTCTGGCTAAATTAAGGAATTGGTTAATAAACTCTTCAAAATCAGGATTAGTACCTTCACTTTCAAGTTTATCCTGTATGGATTCCAAGGTAATGTCGGGTATTTGACTTTCTCGAGCAGTCCCTTTCTCTATATACGGTGCTCCTCCATCAGTCACTGTTAATAATGAGTTATTGATAACATTGGACATGGGTTCATGTTTATCCATGTTATCCTTTTTAATAGTTAACATTAGATCCTTGGGAAGTTGGGAGATAGGTTTTAATGTACGTTGTGGCACTGATTCCCATTTTGCTATATCTGCTTTTAAGCTTTCATATTTTCGTTTTACAAACTGTCTAGCTTTAATTAATTCCTCTACCAATCGCGTGTCCATTATGACTACATAACTCACAGTGCTCCAGCCCTAATATAACAATCAAAACATTTCCTGTAACGTCCTAAGTTCATATCACTATCTTTTGCTATTACTGCTATTAATGTAAACACATTTCCTTAAACTTATCAAAACGTCATATCACCTACCACATGATCGCCATAGGCATGTCTCAAACTGCTATTATCTTGTCTAGAAATAATGATGATATTTGCATTATCTTGTATAAGTTGTTTAGGAATAGATGAATACGTCTAACTAAAATAAAAGCAATCCATGTTTTTATGTCTACCAAAACAAAAATGAATTACCATAAATTTAGGAAGGCGTTCGTTTTTAAGAACAATTTGCATATTATCCATTACACTGGTATTGATGTACAAATGTTATACTAGATTTCCATATATTTATAGAGTTTATTTTACATTAACTTTTTCACACCTGTACGCTTGCCTAGAGCAGTTTAAAATGCATCACAATTCCAGACTTCAACGAAGAATTAAAAGGGGTCTGGACTTGTTAATGGACTACCAGTAGAGCGTCACATATCTGGTTATCATCTTTGCGATCCGGGAACGCATTTACAAAAAAGATTAGCTCGTGGTGAATCAGGAATTAATCATCTGGATGACGCTTGTGAAATTCACGATATTGCATACAACAACGCTACGGATCTCGCTGAACGTCATAAGGTGGACAAGGTATTGGCGGACAAAGTGTGGGAGCGATTTAAATCGAAACACGCCAATTTTGGAGAAAAAGTAGCAGCCTTAACTGTAACCTATATTATGAATGGAAAACTTAAATTACGATTTGGTATTCCTGGAAGGAGCAACAGTTTTATTCAAATAACCAAATTCACTGGAGTAGGATCTGGTATTATGAAAGCAAAAAAGAAAAAAAACGGAAATGTGAAACGTAGGGTTAGCTTTCATCGAACAGTTAAACTCACTAAGCTAGGAATTGGTATTATGAATGGAAGACGTAAATTATAAATGGGCGCTCCGAAGAGACATAGTAAAGAAAAACCTAGGATTAGCTATAACAACGCAGTGAAACTTGCTAAAATAGGAATGGGTCTAACTTCAAATATTTGACAATCTATTAAAAACACCATAGCAGCATTGAAAGAAAAACGAGTTACAATACCGAAGAAACGCATAGTCCCTATTCTCAAAACAGTTGGGTTTTTACCCATCACTCCCTATTTGCAGCTCTAAGAGCACTTGGTAGTGGAGCTGCCGCTACTGCTAGAAGCGTGAACACCGCAAAAAATTCTACAAAGAAGAAGCAAAACGACACAATAGGGTAATTGAAGACGCTGTAATTGGAAAGGGACTATATTGAACACCATATAAAGAGGGGTTTGGTATCGTTTGGAATTGTAAAAAAAACTTCAATAAAACTACCATCTCCTGCATTAACCAATATTGATTTGAATGTTACACTAAATTTTTTAACATTCTACATTTTCGCGGGATCTTTATTCGGAACACTTTGCCACGAAAAGTACGTAAACATTAATCCGCTTTGGTTAATTTGGATGGTGGACCTGGATATGGCACCCATTGAACAGCTTATGTGAAAAATGGTAATAAAGCGATTTATTTCGAAGCTTTGGCCTATTTAAACTTCCACCGGAACTAGTTCATTATTTGTACAGTGACGGTACTGTAAAGAATATATTGTATAACTTCAATAAACTACAACGATTTAATTCTTACAATTGTGGCCACTTAGCATTGAAGTTTTTATATCCTAATGCTAAATGCGCTTCTCTCAGTATCGTGTGAATATTACTAACGGTACATCATACACTTTCATGTTCACCGTTAATTACTCTACTTTAAAAGCAGATTTTAATCCCCCTATAATGTTAAATACGGAAAAGGAATATGTTATGGGTTTGACAAATTTTGAAACTTTCAATACT
>JAHWXV010067556.1:0-11122 GCA_024586415.1 Phrixothrix hirtus | reverse complement strand
TTGCTATTTTGGTTATTGCATAATATTTTGTTATTTTTAAGTTTTACTTAATTAATACAATTAATATTTTATATACACTCGGTTTAATAAACAATATTTATTTGAAATTATTTTGCGATCACTCACTTCTTAATGTCTTTTACAATGTCTTATCAAACTAATCTTTATTAAAACTCACGGAAATGTAAGACGCACGCATTTGTAGCAAATCGGATTCTGCGGTGCGATCACATTGTAACATGTTCTGCTGGAACTATTACAGAATTGCCGCTAGACTTTTGCGGAAGCCAAACTGTATAAGCGGTATTGTTTTTTACCTCTAAAGCCTCCTGGAGAAATAGGTTTGCGAAGGATTCAGTTATCTTGGCCATCACATTGAGCAAGCTAATAGGCCTTCTATTTTATGGAATTGCTAAATTCTTCTCCTTCTTAGGTAGAGTTATGATTACTGCCTCTTTCCTTTTCGGCGGATAATGGCCGAGTCGGAGTATGGCTTTGATTATGTTTGATAGCTCTCTAACTGCTGTTACAGTTAATATCTTGATGGCTTGGGTGGGGATTCTGTCCTCGCCTGGTGCTTTTCTTGAATTTAGTGACTTTATTTTGTTGTTTAGTTAGCTCATAGTTATGTGGCGTGGGTTCGTTATTCTGGCAAATTTAATTACTCTTGCCACACTGTCGACCTCGTTTTGTAATTCCTTGAGTGTTTTGAGTTTGTCCGAAAATTGGCATTCGACGTGTTTTCCTAATGCTTCCGCTTTATCTTGGTCATCAAACTCTAGTTTCCCTTCATACTCTATTGGGATGTTGGAGTTCTACTCCTTTCTTAATTTCTTGGTCAGTTTCCTCATTTTGTTGGTGTTATCTTTCTCTCCGATCTATTCCATAAAGTTTTCTCAGTCTTTGTTCTTCTTATTTTCTATCATTTGGTCTACTTCTTTTTGTAGTTTTTGGCATGTGCTTTTGTTGTGTGGGTGTCATGAATGTACCCGCCTCTTCTGGACCTGACTTTTTGCCTTTACTTTTTGTTTTCCGTATCCTAGAGCCCCCATTTTTTAATGTTATTGGCGTTGAATGGTTGTTGACATCTGGTTAATGTGTTCTGGATTTCGGTTGCAAGTATATAAACTGTCGAGTTTATTTCATCTTTCGTCTTAAACGATGTGGTTGGGGCGTAAGAATTCATGTAGTATGCATATTTCAACCAGTTGGTTATGACTGTTGCCGGTTTGATGTTCGGTTGTTGTGGCGTACCGAATCCTAGCTTAATTGAGAAGTGGTCGGAGTTTAGTTCGTGTATCGTCTGTGCGTTGTGTTTCCATTTAATGTAGTTTGTCACGAATATGTCTATGACGTCACCAAGCTTGTTGGAATTGATGGATGTGGCGTCTCCTGCCCCGTGATGCTCATTGCGGGGTTCTCTAATCGAAATGTATGTAGCAGTTTACCATTCGGGTTGGGGCATCTACTACCCCAAGAGGAGTGTTTCGCATTTGCGTCGCCACCTATTATGTTTAGGGCATGTTTGGTGAGCTCTTATAGCTCATTTCTTGTTATTTTATTGTTCGTGGGGTTGTACACTGCCATTACATTTATTTTCCTCCGGTTGATTTGGGCCATGACGCATGTGGCTTGCATCTGGGTGTTCGAGGATTCCAAAGAATTAGCAGAGAGCTGTAGCGCTGAGTTTCTTATGGATTAGTATGGCTACTCCGCCTCTTGCTCTGCCTACTCGGTCTTCTCTATAAACTTTATGGCTCGCAAACCAAAGTTTGTCCCCTTATCTCAGGTGGGTTTCGATAAGCATCAGTATCGATATGTCGCGTTTCCGTAAGAAGATTTCTAATTCGTGATGTTCATTCGACACCCCGTTCGCATTCCACGTTGCTATTGCCAGTGTTTAGGAATTGCTCATTTTTACGTTTGTCTACCACTAAGAACTTCTTCGATGATGGCTGGTAACATCCTTGTTAGTAACTTCTCCAGTGGTACTTCGGCTTTGGTGTTGTCGCTTTTCGCAGGCGCAGAGTTGGTAAGTTTGCTTTTTGTTCTTTCGGCGCATGTGATGCCTTGTTGTACTTCGGTTGCTTTAATTCTTCTTAGAAGCTTCCTCTATTTTGATTTTTCTTTGTCTTTCCGGATTGGCTTTGCATTTTTGGTAGTTGGCCGGATGCTGCTTCCCTCAATTGCAGTACTTGGCAGGTTTCCCATTGTTCAGTTTACATTCAAACGTGGGGTGGCCATCCGCACACTTTAGACATCTGCAAGGCGCTGTGCAGCAGTATCACACATGACCATACACTTGGCATCTATAGCACTGTTGACTCCTGGAGGGTCTTCTTTTAACTTCGGTCGTGATGCGGATTTTAAGTATTTCAGTTAACTGAAACAGTTGTTTGCCCTTCAGGTCGGATTTGCTACAATTCACTGAAATCAATGGGAATTTTTTGTACTTATTGCCTAAGCGCTTGATTGAGTTTGGGAAGAAACTCTTGCTTTCTAGGTCTTCCTGAATTTGTTCCCCGGAGAAGAATTCTAGAACTCCTCTTAAGACAACCTTAAGTTCCCTCTCTTCTGGGAGCTGGGAGGTACGAAAAGTCCATCTAGTTTATGCATTATATTGCGAAGCTTGCGGAAGTCTTCAGCGGTGTTTGTGAAGATTTTTGTGCCTTGACTCACGTTAAAAACTTTGAAGGAAGCGATTCCGTTGTCTTCGGCCACAACCCCTATAGTTTTGTATGCTTCCTTGTTGCGCAGGATTAGTGGTGGGGTTTCTTAGGTGCTTTAGGTTTCTCATTCTCTTCGTCTTTTTGAGAGGATTTACTTTTCTTCAGCTAAGGGGGGATTCTCAATGCTGGGAAACTTACTATGTTGTTTTTCCCTGGTTGGTTCGCATCAATGGAGTCTTTGTCTGATTGGTTTTCTTCCAAGGGGTTGCTTCGGTTTGAGGGTTGGGGTGTATATTGTAGGACTGTTTCTTGATCTTCGTCCATGCTTTGGTGGAACAACCCTTCTTCGTCAGTCTTCTTCCTTTTAGGTAACCTGTTGTTGAAGTAATCTTGGTTCATTTCCATATTCTCCAAGTCAATTAATTCTTCGGTAAGTCTTCTTATTCCTTTTCCTGCCTTACGCAGAACTTCTTTATACGACTCTAACTCCTTCCTAGTTTTAAGGATTTTTTCCTTGTTACTTAGATGATGACCCATTTTGAGTTTAGGTGGTATAATTAGGTCATTTGTGGACATTTGGTTTAATTATCAAACGGGGAGCGGACTCCGCTTGTATGGTATATTGGTAATCAGCAGCGGTAAGTATTTGCTTACTACTGTGCGGGGCCTGTGAGTATAGTTAGATAAATTTTAAAACACTTACTTTATTCCTTTGTCCCGATCCGGTTGGGCGAGGCCACCAGTTTGTGCAACTTGATATGCAGGACCAGTCAGATTTTCTTGCTAGGGGTTGAATTTGTACGTATCTTCCCTGTTTGTAGTAGTTCGATACCTCACGCAACCCACCACTAGAGTAGAGGTCTAACGCAAAGTACCGATCACCCAGAAGACACACTATTTACTCGACTTAACCTCATAATTGGCACGTCTTACTCCAACGCTCTCTCAAGCGCAACTAAGCAGAAGCAACAATTCTACCGATATCGACGATACGCTTATTGCAAACCAAAAAATTTCATTACACATGTCTTATCTTTTGACAACCCTTCACAAAGATATTATTGCCCGATTAAAAGTGACTTCTGATAAAAACAAAAATATGATGCTTTACGGACCGAGCTGCTTCATTTTCCGTTAGAAACACTGTGTGCCGAAAAAATTCCGTTCTCTCTGATGGTGCTAAATGTTTTACCGCTAAATTTGCTCCTACATATGTAAGTCCATTCTTGATCAAGAAAAAGGTCTTCTACCAGACTCTTCGGGATTCTCAAAAGGAATTTAGTACACTAAGGAATTGAAATCCTCTCTATCAGTTGACTAAGTTATCGCCCTAAATTAGTGCTTTCCTAGATTTTATTATTTGATGATATTGCTTTCCATTTGTGGTCTCTTAACCTAGTTTCTCTTTTTCTTATTTGTCTAGCTCTAGTCGTAATCCTTCGGGCTTGCTTTTGAGAACCGAATATATATTCTACTAATCCATATAATTTTCGTTACCTTTATGGCACTATATTGTTTCGTCTCCTTATTTTTATCACATTACATATGAGTACATTTATAGCTACGTTTTTTAACAGTTTCTCTTAGTTTTACTTCAGAATTTTAATAATCAGTTTGGTCGGTATAATGTTATTTAGCCCTTTGAATTCTTACCTGTACTTAACAAGGTCCCACTCCAAAGGTAACCGATTAACCTTTTACTATAGTATTACCTATTTTGGATAGCTTTCCCGATTATGATCGTTTTTGTGAATGCTGTATGAATGTGTTCCATTTTTTCTTCCTGTCAACTTTTATCCCCATCTTACATATAACGTCTTTTGTCCCGTCCACGGACTAAGGATATCGCCATACGGTGTATAACCAGCGCTCTATTCGCCATTCTTTCTTTATATGGGCTGTTATTTTCAAAGATGAGGGTGCTGTCCACCCTGTTGTTAGATTGGGACTAGCATGGTTATGCATAAGTTGGGTAGCCTACGTATGGCTGCTAGGCACCACTTCTGGCTTTTCTATGCTAATTTTAGGGCAAGAAGAGGGGATATATTATTAAATGGGGTTATGTTCATTCTCACCTTATTCGGACTTGTTCAGGAGTCTGAGTTATCTTTTTCCACTCCTTAGTTTGTATTTAATTTCTATAGCCTTTGGGCCTTTTTAGCCACCTTGCAAGGGAAGCGTTGTAATGATTACCTCTCAGAGTGTGTTTTTTGATATTATCACGCAACTTGGCGGAATGATATGAGGTACTTAGACTGGAAATTCCGCCTAGTTGGAATTTAATGGCGGCTTCGCATAATACTTTCTACAGGGACATTTGTATTAGGAGGCTCTGTTGTTAACACTCTTTTGCGCTGTGTGAAACCTTAAATTCTCACACTTTTTACCGGTTCACGACATAGTGTATTTCGTCCATATCGTTGATGTCTGCTTATCTATGGCTATGGTTTAAGTTTAAATTTCCCTATATTTTAGACTCATGTGGCCTTTGTAGTCCGTTTCTTTCTTTCCGGTAGTTTATTGTTGCGTCTCTTTGCTTAATTGAATCTCTAGCGAATCTCTCTATAATTGAATGTTGTAGAGGCGCTCCAAATTTTAATAGGACATAAAATGGAAATAATTCAAACCACCCTGTATATAGTATTATTAGTTTTTATTTTAATTGAAATTAAGGCATAGTTCATGTACGTTTTTATTTCAATTTCCGTTTAAAGTTATTATTCTAGAATTAAGTAAAATCCAATTTGTTATTTAACTCCGTGAATTTGCGCTTTACAAAAATAACAATTATTAAAATGTTGCAAAGGATTTCTTAATATTTAATCTTCACAAGCATTCAGCCGTATCACCATCATCAAATATAACTAATGTTTCCGTTATAAATAGTCCATGGTGGGCTTGTGAACTATCAATGCTTTGACCTCTCACGTGTGTAAAACTAAGGATTAGCCAGACTTTATCGTACGATCCCGATACCATCAGACGTGATTTAATGAGTTATCTTAAAACAAATTTGTGCTAAAAGACGCTCCGAATTTAGGCTTAAGGTCTGAATTGGATAGATAACAATTACTCGTGTGAACTAGGTTGCCCTTTTGCATCTCAAGTGATTGTAAATTCTTGGTAAATTACGTCAATCTCGTAGTGGAGAATAAATTGGATCAATTTTACAGCTCCAAACGCTTCCATCATTTATAGTTCCTTTGGGCGTACGAATCCAAGTACCGAGAGATCGGATATCCATATCCCGAGCGAGTTCAGGTGATGTTTCTTCTAAACATAAGTAAGTCATTTTCTATTCTCTTTGCTTTTGTAAACATCATCACAGGGCTTACGACGAATTCAGCTAATAGTATTCCCGATTCAAATTATTACCTTGGCAAGAAAATCACTTTGTTTAGACGAACTAAATTAAGTTAGTGTATTTCAATTAATAGTCTAAGATTGAGAATAAATTTACTTAACTGTTATAGTGTAGAAATTATTGAACTCTATTTACACATGTATATTTAAATATTAATCAGCTAAAACCTACATTAGTTACTTATTATATATCGATGCATCCACGATTAGAGTAATTTGAAGCTCATATTACGTGAAGTATTCTTTGAAATGCAACTTATGTATATTTCCTTATTTTGACTTTATTTCGTTATACCGACCTCATCTTGTTAATCTGTTTTATTTGTCCATATTAGTTTTAAGATACTTTTACAAAATTTATAGCTAGAACAGGTACTATCATATTGTAATTTGACAAATGTCGCGATATATGGAACCATACCAGTGACGTAGCTGAATGAATATTACTACCTTAAGAATTGCAATTTTCCAAGTATCTCGAACTATGGTCATTATCCTATTACAATTAGTTTGCTATAGTAGATTTAGGTATTTGATGAAGTGACTCCCTCTCAATTATGATAAATTTATGGAAGTTTGACGTCATCGGGGCGTAAGAACTTACATAACTATCATTCATTGGAACCCTTGAACCACTCCGTGTTCTTAATTAGCCATGAAAATTCGTAAATTGCGAACTTTTACTTCACCTACCATCTGAAAATTCGCAGCGTCGCTTTATACCGCTTGCTATAAGCTAACGTAGCTTGTCCGTAAAGGCAAGCAGTTACTTCGCTTCGGTGTGAATAAAATGATGTGTCATAATGTTTACGTAATACTGTTCATTAACTAGCAATATGAGACTTATTTCGCCCACACTTCTTGTTAGTTGATTTACATCACTTAAAATGACGTTATCTAAAAGAATCTTACTTGTAATTTTATACAAATCGAACATACAGGAGAAAGAACAGGAGGATTGTTCAATAGAACAATTAAAGGTTGTAAGCATTCTTTATTCATATTAAAAGAAGTCTCCATTAAAATTAAGACATGAGTCACACTGCTGAACTAAGCTGTAAATTCCTGCTGGTAAAATTCTCACAGCTGTTTACGAAACCATTCCCTTATAGCAAGCTGTACCTCACCGTCCAATTTGAACCGTTATTATTTTAATGATTTCTTTATGAGACCAAAACCTAATAATCGTATGAGGATAAGTGGGTAAGGCGAAAGTTGTCAGACTTCCCACTTCATACGAGCAAGCAACTTTCATGGGATTGAGCATTGTCATGCAGAAGAATAATACCGTTTGAGAACTTCCCGACACGTAAACGTTTAAGGTTATCATTGATTTTCACACCAGATTCTTTAAAATTAAACAGCAATATACATTGTTAATTTAGATTCTTTAAAATTTAACAATAATACACCTTGATAATCTGAAGACAGAGGTGGACACATAGATTCTTTTTGGAAGGATATTGCACGATAAATGCCATCTCAGAACTTACTAAAAGCATACAGAGGAGTGCAACTGCAAACATTTTCGACAATCATCTCACTAAAACTTCAATAAATGAATAAACTGTAACATGCCATTATCTAAACTTCTAGCTATTGAACAATCCCCGTATATCAAGCTCAACTAGTACAAAGGATAAGAAAATAGTGAACAAGTCATTCGACATTCTCTTCACTAGAGCGTTATATACCGGTGTAATCGTTTTAAAAACGTGCTCTATGATCTGGATATAATTTTTAGTGCGATATTTCGGCATAAATTGATTCCTGGCTAAGAAATAGCGTATTGAGGATATTGAACAATCTATCGAGGTAACGCGGAAATTTGATAGCACCTATCTCACCACATTCATACAAAATGTTAGAAAGCTGATGCTTATACTAATATCATGTACCTGTGTATTCAGGATTACCAACTACTAAGTGTTTTGCAGGATGTGCTTTTAGCAACTATTCTGTTTTTATTGATACCATCGATTATGGCATGTCTTGATGTGATCCCAGAAAGTATAAATATTGACCTGGCCAATTTATAAGCACAGTATTCCGGTGTCCGTTTCCGAGTTTGATAAAATTTGAATATGTCATAGATCACCAAATTCTAAGCGACACGTATTGTTTTAGCCGCTGTAACCCCTTCTTTTTTCATTCTATTTGTTTTTTTGTTTCTAAAATATGGATACAACTTTATTCAGGACATATTTATTTCGTTAGCTCTTTTTTTAAATATTTCGTGTATTCAAATATAGTCTCATACCTTTCCAATTTTGGGTTATATCAGCATTTAAGCTTTCTAAGACATTTATTCCAAAAGTATACTTACTATCTAAATTGTATGAAACTGTGTACCGTTTTTCCTTTTCAGTGAGTAACAATTTTATTGCTTCAAGGTTATGAAGCATGCCCCAAAAGTAAGTGGCACTTATTTTTCTCCGCCGACATTATCTTTATTGTTATTATTCTTGTACTACGTGATAGGGTGTGATTGTTGCTATACAAACAAAGTTCAATTTGTTTACAAACATTACATCTGTGAGTGTCACAAATCATTATGGAACCCCTATTTCTTGCAATACGAAATTAGAGTTGTGTTGTGTCATTCTACTTTTATACCTAAAAAACCGTCTCCTATGGCAATTCATAGAGGGACTGTTGAAATGTATAAACAAGAATCAATTTTACAAAAATAAATCTTAGCATAGTATTCTCTGTTTTAAGAATGATGTGCAAGTAACTGGGAAACTAAAAACTTCACTCGCAGATCTAAACATTAAAGGTATGAAAATAATGTACACTGATCGAAGACTCATATTTCTCAGATGATGAAGTGAAAAATGTAGTAATTAATCTTTTCAAATCATTAAACGGATAATCTGTGCCATTGCTTCTATCTGAGAAAATAATGGTGAACGTATCAAAAAATAGCTTAAAGTGTGAGTTGCTTTGCAAAGCTGTTAAAAGAAAATCTAGTTGAATCGCTTATTATTAAAAGAAACCAAGTCACATTTTAGTTATTTTGAGGTCAATATTGTTATTTACTAACTCTACCTAGTCCTATCGATACTTATTAAAAGGGCATAAGTAACTGCACTACTTAAACCGCTAATTAGGTTCAGTTCTGTTTGTTCATAATTAAAAGGTACTAAATTAAGAAGTTAGTATCTTTTAATGTTAAACGGAGAACTTGCTTCAATTCGACCTAATTTGTAATGTATTGATCCTAAAACGCATTACATACTACCTTGATCAAAAAGTTACCGGAACTACCACCTTGTAGCGCTCCCAGTCACCTGAATTGTGTTCTGTTTTTTTTGTTAGGTTGACACATTTATCATTAATATTCCCACCACATTTTAGCGTCATAACTTGACATTTGTAAAAGTTACGCCGTCTTGAGCACACCTGCCTCTGTGTCTTTTCGATTTTTTACAATTTTAAAAATGGGATTGAATTTGCAACGAGTTTGTAATAAATTTTGCATTAAAAACGGATTGAATGGTCCCAGGACCTTAGATATGTTGGAAAAGTGTTTCGGCAAGGATACTCTAAAGAAAACAGATGCTTACCACTGGCACGAACATTTTAGAAATATCCGTGAACCCGTCGAGGATGACGAAAGCAATGGCAGACTGTTAACATCGAAAACCGACGAATACTTCGATAACGTGAAATAAATGTTGATCAATAACCACAAATTAACCATCAGAGAGCTAGGAGAGAACTTGAACATTGCTTATGGATCTGTTCAAGACATTTTAGTTCATGATTTGGGTTTCCACCGTGTTGCAGCAAAGTTGGTGCCGGAATACCTGAATTTCTTGCAAAAAAGGACCGCATTGACATCGCAACAGATATGATTTCCAAGGCTGAATCCGACCCAACATTTATCAAGTGCATCATTAGCGGAAACGAGCCGTAGGTTTATGTGTACCACACGCAACCTAGACATCAGGCAAGAGAATGGGGTGCACCCAATGAGCCCAGACCGGAGAAATCACACCGTTTTCAATCAAAAAATAAGGCGACGCTTAGGGTTTTCATGGATTACGATGGTGTTATGCATGATGAATTCTTGCCACAAGATTAGAAAGTCAACATGGAGTATTATTTGGACGTTATGAGACAATTGCATGAAGCAGTTCGCCATAAAAACCAAATTTGTGAGTAAAAAGCTTGTGGATTTTGCACCTTGATAACGCACCGTCACACAGTGTCATAATTATCTGCTACTTTTTGACCAATAACGGAATGAATACCATCCAACAGCCACCTTGTTCATCTGATTTGGCTCCTTGGCGACTTATTTCTGTTCAATCCAGTCAAAAAACCTCTACAGAGAATCGAGTATAAAAAATGTTTCGAGGATTGGATCTAGTGCTGGCATAAGTATATTGCAGTTGATGAGGAGTAGTTTGAAGGGGACAATATCAATTTTGATGAATAAATTTGTGTTTTGCATTTTATGAATATATTCTGTGAATTTTTTGATTAAGGTTGTATAATACAGGAAGCTTCTTACTTAATATAGGATAAATCCTATTTTAAATATGATATACTCTCAAAGAAAAGAAATTATCAAGCGCAACTGGGTCGTTTTCGATACCCAAGAACGCTTTATTTACAATAAATAGGTAAAATGATAATTAAATCAAGAAATAAATATTTCACAATTGTATAAATTTAAAGAAAAGAAAAATTCAAGAAAGCGAACACATATTCATCAAGTTACTTACATAAGCTGCTAGTTTTCTACATCATATAGTACTATAAGATGATCTTTGACTAAAGCTTGTCACAAGCGCGTTTGGATTTACGCCCTACAACGATGCTAATGTCCCGCTAGCTTTTCGGAGGAGGACGGGTCTGTGACAATTACACGAGCACGTCCGCGCGCTAAGTAAAACGATAAAAACTCGCACAAATATTTGAAATTTAGTAGAGCGCCACTGGGCCATATACTGAATAGAACTGTTCCTGGGAACAGGGAAAACGGTTCCGTGGCCTATAACTGTGTTGTCACAGGTTTACCGCTTACCTGGGCCACAAATAATAATATAAATTAGATTGTGGCTAGAGGGGGGGGGGGG
>JAHWXV010067540.1:0-18671 GCA_024586415.1 Phrixothrix hirtus | reverse complement strand
GAATAAGAACGAAACAGAGTTTTTATTTATGCTTATTACAATACATTTGTCAAAATTTGTCGTTCATATAGGCGCGTCATTTATTCCGTTTAACAACTATACATTTTATTTTTCAGATCGTCACCTTTTTTATGAAATGTTATATAGTTGTTGGTTTTATTTTGAGTTTAATTTGGCATATATACAATTTACAACTATAAAGGCCATTTAAACATTCAGGTAACAACAAATAACTTTCCGAGTCCTCCAGGTAGTGAAAGCGTCAATAATGTTAATTTAAAATTTGTTTAAAATTTTATAGTGTTTAAAGAAAATGTTTTCTTTGCCTAGTTTAATTAAAATCATGAGGTTGGTAGCAAACTAAGTAAAATACATGGGAGACCATTATTTCCTGGATGTTTAAAATAGTGAAACCGTGTTGGATTTTATGTTTAGTATGCATAATATATCACGGTTGCCTTCGCGCAAATCAAACACGTGCTTTAGAAGCTCACATTTATATTAAAGCGTCAGGATGTTAGGAGAATTACAACATGTGATCAGAGAGAAAACCTTGAGCAAGCGTGATAGCTTCGGTCTGAAACTAACTGATCTTCCGGAACTCGGAAAATGTTTCCCGCTTTCCTTTCTCCGGAACTAGAACACGGGTACACTTACGTACTTCTATATCATGCAGTTTCTTATCAAGGATTCTTATATTTATATCTCTTAGGAAATGTTACTTTCTAGGCAAATCCGTAAGTATAAATTTGTCAATTTAGTTAGAATTTTACATCCATTATTCCATGTTAAAACTTAACGAGATCACGTTTCCCAAAATAACCTACAAACACGTATGAGTTTCCAGCATTTCATTTTAATAGGTTATTGGGAACAACGTGGTTAAACTAAATTAGATAATACAAAACGGAATTTGATCATTCCAGTTAAAAAGGAATTTGACTAAACCATTACACGCGTACACAGGCAATTTTCATCGAAAATTGTAGATTTTACGTAATTTTATTTATTCTATTATTAGGTTCTAATTGCACATCTATTTTCAAATATGGTGTAGTGTTGTGGGGAAAATAATTATATAAGGGAATTTTATCGTTTAATTATGTATTTAGGTGTAAGGACCGCAAATACTCATATTTTCTAATTTATGAAAGTCATCTTTGGCCAAATCTGGTAATTTAAATTAAATTAAATTTATTAAAACGTTACAAAATTCCGCGATTGCAGTTTCGATACAATGATATTCTCAGCAGTTAGTACTCGAAAATTTTTAACAAGAAATTGTTTTTATAAATATTTATCGTGAATGTTACACAAGCCACCTGTTAGCAAATTTGGCAACTTAGATTGGAATCAAACTTAAAACCATCTAATAAAATATACACTAAGGTTCAGTATTTCAATATTAGCTTAAGCTTTAGCTTCCTTAAACCTTACTCTGTATCCATAGAAACCATTGTAGTAATAATCATTTCCACAGCAGCAACAAAGTATCGCTTACGCAAAATCTGAAGTTTAAGCTACTATTAAAATACCGCGCCTAAGATCATTTTGTATGCATTGAAATAGTAAGGGTTAGAAACATAGCGTGGAAAAGATTATTTAATTATCACCTGTGTAACAGCTTGAGTTTCATCCTAATAACCGATTATTAACGAAATAATATTAACCCAACGGTTAAGAATGAAAATTATTCAAACATTTTCATCATAATTTTATTATAAAATTTTAATATACAAGGGTTCAAGTTTATGCCAAAAAGTAGTTTTCGTCTTATGCGTTTGTCATATAATACAGTCACTACAAATCAACCTGAAAACTATTTCTCCTTATTTTGAACACTTTAGAGTTCCTTTGCAAAAAAATATATCGATTTGGAAGCAACTAATTCATCGAGTCGTTCTAGTATTTCTGCCACATCCTGAAAGTGCGTTTCTGCTTAGCTTATATCGGGTATTCGTGGTCAACGCACGTCTCCTCGTTGACATGCCAGCTTTATAACGGCACGAAAGACGCCTTACGCCCCTGAGGTTGTCAAAGATGATAATTTCTCTGAACTAGTTGGTTTGCTCCGACCACCACAGTGGAGATTGAGGAGGTTCTACATTTGCGATGAAATCAATTAGGCTAAAATTCAAGGATTATATGTAGGTGTCGAAAATTCGGGAGAGTTGTAATTAAGGGCACCACTTTGTTTTTAACGATAAAAAAAGATAATAGTCAAGACGTTTGTTGTTATAAAGTCGAGAAACAAAGAACCCGATCTCTAACCCTTTAGATCGAGAATTGTATCAGTACGTACTTACTATAGTGGTTTTTAGGCACGCCACTAGGCTCGTTCTTCAATCAGGTTAAATTTAGACAAACTATCTAAAGTAGGTTGTTCACTTAAAATTATCTAATACCTGAAAGAAGGTATATGTTATTACAACTACGGGTTTACATATATAAAAGAATAATATCTGTACTTAAAGATTGAATATAATGATAACGAAAACAAATGTGATTTACAATTAACCATTTACATATCTCGGCAAAAGGAAATAAAGGATACAACAATTTTCTATGCCTAAATCCGCTTGAGAGCAGCGGCGCTCACCTTTTATCGATCTTGTCTTAATTGTACAGTGTTTAGCCTAGCAAGTATCGACGAACCACACCTCGCTTCACTGCAGCTTTGCCGGCCGTGGTTAAACACTCGTGATTTCTGCCACCTGAGTTATTGTCAGTTTAGGCTGTGACAGCCTTCTCGAAATATTTTCATTAAATCTGTTCATATAAATACAACCTTTCTTATTATTTGTAATAAGTTAAGTTAAAACTAAAGGTGTAAGCTATGTGCAAACTGATTATGGCAGCAACTAGTAATTATAGACTACTTTAATCTTGTGTAGCGCTGCAATTATCGAGTTTACTGCTGAAGCTACCTGTTCGTCTTGCAGAAAACGTGTTATTATTAAGTGTGGTAACTATCTGACAGATTTTTTTTCTTTACAACTTGCGATTTTTAATATTACGCGTATATAGGATGGTCCAAATATTACACATTTATTTTAGTTAGAAATATATCGATTCCATCAATCAGTTGGACTAATATTTGTGCCTCCTATGTTTATCGCCTGAGCATATTTTAATATTACACCAAATCAACGGTGGGTACAGAACCGTTCAATAGTTGATGAAAAATGTTGATTGAAAAATCTTGACTAATTCGTTTCTGATGTCACCGTTTCAATTATATTATAATTAAAATATACTAAAATTTTTATTTCACCTTATTATAATCTACTTCAGTTTAAGCTAGACCTACAAGCCTCAAGCCTCACTAACACTTAATATGCGGCTTGAAGCAAATAACTTGTTTTTTTAGTAAATATTCATACTTCAATGATAACATTTGAGAAGTAAATCTTTGCCAGACGACAGTTATTTAGACTGTAATTTCGTTTAGAAATTACCAATAGTTTCAATTCATTCCATTTATATTGACTATTGGTTAGGCTGGATATCTAACGGAATACTTTTGACACATAAAACACAGACGTCTGTAACGAACTTCTTTCAATAAATATCGAAGTATCCACAATTATTACTTTTTTGTATTGGAAATATTTTATTATTTTATTACCGTTTTATCCGCATAATGAGCTAAACAATTATTTACCTAGCGTTCCTTAATTGTATGAAGCAACCTGATGATTTAAATGCAAACCACGAGCATCTTAATACAATGTGAAGCACAAATTACGTCACAGTATGTTCAGATATCGCATCCTTTGGTTTTTCTTTTGTGGTTTTATTAAAAAGCAATGGTATTTTCCGGTATGCTGTAGAATAAAATTATAGAAATTTCCAGTTGCGCGTGGAGAATTTACCTCGCCACAATAGCTTTTAAATTCCAATTAAGAACTGCCGGCGTTTTGCAGAATACTTCAAAGAGTTCCAATTAAGTAGAAATAAAAAGGTTAGGTTTTAATAGGAATACGACAAATAAATGTAAATTAACAACGTTTACAAAATAAATTATTAAGTGTATTGTGTAACATATTTCTAAAGCTTCTGCACAATTAACTACCTTAACCTAAAGGAAACGGTGTATTTTTCAGCAAATTATAAGAGCAAAATTATGACTAATTTATGTAGACCCTTTTGAAAGGGTGATGTCCTTTTTGGTAAAGGAGACGCACGTGTTTTTGATGGTTTTGTTAATTTAGCGTCCACTTCCCATGCGAATGTTTTTAGATAACAACTTTACCGTCTACAAACACGGAACTTTATCATCCCAAGAACATATACATACAATTTTCATGCATTATGTGCGATATGCAAACTCAAGGAATAAATTCTAAAGCATTTGATACCGCTAATGAGCATATTTTGAATACTATTATGCTATTATAATATAAACGGGATTTAATTTCCAACGAGCGTGAAATTCCGTTGATAAGGCCCATGGTTTAATTCGTATGCTAAAATGCAATTCCAATAGATACACGATTTAAGTTTCAAGGTTACATAATTGAAAGCCGTGTATAATACATTTAGCATCTCAAAAATCATTTACTAATTTAGCACTATATATATGAAAGCCAAGTTAGATATAAACGAAATCAGAGCACAAACAGGACGAGGTTCTTTAATTATTTGGAAGCACGCACAGAACTTTAATACTGGATGCTATCTTTTGGTACCTCTCTTGGTTAATCCCAAAAATGTAAGCCACCAAATAGTGACCTCAGTTGTCCGTACTTGCAGAAACGTTAAATTTCTATTAATTCATAAATCAGGATTCTTTAAATTATCTTGGAGTAACTTTGGTCACTTGCGAACAAGATGCTGGGATCAAATCATACTTGGCAAATCAATAAGAGTCTAAGGTTATTAGCTCATCCATTAGGGGTTGACTACGGATATATGTTTAAGCTTTATATAGCTACGTAGAACTCCGCACAACTTAGTTTGGGTAAAAATCATTAATGAAATATAAATTATCATAGATTCGTCAAGAAACCTAGTTGTGGCTGTTTTTTTAGAGGGAAGCTAAGCTCAAATGAATTACGAGCATAATTCCAGGTAAACAACGGTTCACAACGTAAGTTCGGATGTTGCAATGTTGCACATAAATTATTACTGTAATAAAAATCAATAAACCACAACAGAGAAGTAGTTGAAGTAATTTAATTGAATTTAAGAACGATTTCACATAATAAAGCTCAATAATAAATAATGTAAAACGAAATGTAAACTTATTTTATAAATAAACTTTGTACAGTATAAAAATGACACCTCATAACATTCTGAATTTTAATAGCAGGAAATAAAATGTACACAAATTTGAAGTCGGAAAAATTACACAAAGAATAAATTGATTAAAATTAACTTTATAATAATAACGACAAGTTTATTAAGCAACAAATTAACGGGGAAATTTGTCGACTTGGATATTCCAATAAGCTAAATACGTTGATTTTCCATAATGATAAAAACATTCTGGAATAGGACCAATTTAACTTTGTGCATAATCGGTTTGCACGAAATAAATAAATGACTGTAAATTTGCAATAGCCCTGTTCTTTTAAAAGTCTTTAACCCCTTCTCGCCCAGGCTCATTTTTCAAGTTCGCAATATAATACTAGATTTGGTAAAGAAAATGATTTCGCTGTTTTTTGCGAATTTCTATTTATTATTAGTGAGTTATATGAAAGTATTCATTTGTGCTGAATATAAGTTAATATTGCTCGTAAGCGTAGCACTGGAAGATTCTACATATTATGAAATGCATGCTTTTACTTTTTTGAGGTTTTTTATCTATTATTATCGATATTATTGATAAAGTGATATGTTTCTGAAAAAATACATTAAAGCGTCGCAGGAGAGGGGGTGATTTGTCGTAATTTGTTAAAAAACAACTTCATTTTTATTGATTACTTTTATTTATATACTAAATGAAATGATCTGTTTCTGCGAAATTACATTACAAGTATTCATAGGCGTAGAACTTGGTTCTATAGTTGAAAGAAATATGAGTTCGCGGCATTTAGTTCAAAAGTAAAATATTAAATAGTATGTTACATTAGATGTAGGAATTACAGCTCTTGCAAAATCAACGTAAAGACTTTGAAAATATTTGAGCAAATAATTTTAGACATAATAAGTATGACCCGTCTCAGTAGTGTAGTGGTTAACATGTTTGCCTCTCACTCAAATAACGCGGGTTCAAACCCAGCCGAAGCCGGTCAATTTTGAATGGGAAGAAATTAGTAACATGGCTTCTCGAATAAGGAAGTAAAACTGGAAGCTCGGTGTCAATGCACTGTTTGGCACGCTAAAAATTGCTAGTGGCCTGGAACTCACTGAAATTCGGCTGAATTCTAGTAAGTATGGCAAAATGACAATGGTAGTTAAAACAGTGATTATAACGTTTTTTTCGGTTATAGATATTATACGGCTGTTATTTATTCAGCTGCTATGCCTTTCGACTACAGTCAGCGATTTGGTTGCAGGTTAGCGATTTACTTATGAAGAGGCTTTATTACCTTTTGTGGCTTTATGATTGTGCACGTACTTGTATATTATTTTGAATTTGTAGGTTATAGTTATATTTTATTTGATATGGCTTTATATCATCAACCTTTGTATTATGATTCAATTAAATTCACATTACATTTTAAAATCATATACTTAATACGTATGTTCAATGATCGTATATTTACAAATATCTATTCTGTGTTACTTTATATCCTCTAAAATCTACTCATGCGTTCTATTTACATTCTATCAACAAGCATTCTATTTATTGTGTTATAACGATAGTTGCAGAATGTTAGTTATGCTTTGAACATTTTTGCATTAAAAAGGTAGTTTAATCGTGCAAGTGCATGCTTTTAGGGATCTATATCAAGGTGAGTTAATTAACATTTATATGAATGGATGTTTCATTTAAGACCGATAACATCTATACCTTAAATGCTGTGGGGATCTAAATTGTTTATTCTAAAACTTGATCGTCCTCGTTTTACAGTGAACAGCAGCCGCGCAGTTTCTTTGTAAGAAACTGCTTAAAGCTGTCTTTGTGAGGGTGTCAAAAGCGCGTTAGGCGTTACGCCCAACAACGGTACTGATGTACCGCCAGTTCATCGAAGTAGGGAGGGTCCCTGTAAAATTACACCAGCAACGTTTGCGCTCTAAAGGAAAACGTTGGGAACGTGTACAAGGAGTCGATATATAGGGGAGGGGGAGCCACTATTCCAGATGGGCCACTCAAAGCATGGAACTATTCCTCGGAACAGATACAAACAGCTCCGTAGTCTCTAGTTAGTTTGTCCCAGGGTTAACTTTTATTAGGGCTCCAAATATTACTACCAATTAAGATCGTGGTGATAGGGAGAGGGACCTTAATTAACACATATCCCCTGGAATACAAAGTATTGACAGTTAACTTATTCTACGTTCAAAAATAAAAGTCTAGTTAGGTAATACGACATATCTATTGCTAAAGAAATGGCTTATTTAGCACACACACAAGAAAGATTACAGGTAACTTCTCCGTCTCTTGAATTTAACCTAATTCAAAAGGCACAGGAAGAATTAATTAGTCTGCTAAACCTAAATTAGAGATAAAATATAATAGGTACAGTTAACACATATATGCATCCAAAATCTGGACAGAAGGTTTGTATTAATGGGCTCCCCTCACACGGGAAGGTTTAAGCTAGCCTCTACAAGGGTTGTCAGCCGGGACGTTGACTTAAATTGAATTTTCGCGGAAAGGTGTTGACATTTCGCTTACACCTTCCACAGGCCAACAATAAGGAAGCAAAACAACAAAATTATAAGAAGGTACCTTAGTTCTATTCGTCACTTTACCGGGCTTTCTGAATGCCCTGAGCGAGAGTCGTCAATCATGATTTATTTATGGATTCCTGCGTCTGCAGAAGAACGTAACACGTCCAAAAGGACAGCAACCGGCGTGGAAAAAGGCAGGTCGATGCCCAGACATATGCTATTCCACCTCTTAGGTCTGGTATTCAACCATACTACATTATGAGGAATCCCTATACACACACCCGAACACTTCAAACAAATAATTTACGCACACGACTGATTCTTTTCCAAGCCCAAACTGCGCGTGGATTAGCTGCCCATCGCGCTGGGGTCTCCCGACTAATTAATAGCTATTATAGATATCGTTGAAATCCACCAAATGTGAAAATTTATATTTAACTGTCTCTTTAATTTAATTATGTCTCCTAATCGTCACGGAGCGTAGAAAAACGTGTCTCTCGTGTTTTATCCGACAAGAAGCTCTTTTATTTATTATTCCTGTTGTCTTTGTCAACTACGTTGTTTCTGAAAACACACGGCGGCAAATTTAAAATAAGAAAATTTTGTTTATTATGCGCAAAACGCCAACAAAATCTGTCAAGAAATACATAGGAAGTTTACGATACCTATTATACAGTCGAAACGTCCTTAGCGGACCGGATAGTTGCAGTCAGATTGTCCTTACTAAAAGTAATAATAATAACGTTTATATGTACGGGGTTTTTGTTAGTTTGAGAACGGGATAAGTTCTAATCTTTGAATGCATTTGTATGGATATTTATAGTTGAAGTTAACTTGATTTCTTGGAAATCTAACTCTTCTACAAATATTTAATGTCTGGTGGGGTCTTTTTAAACTACTGTTAAAATTCTTCTGGAATATTCTATTATTACAGGTTTTTGTAATTATTTATAGTAATCTACTTATAATTATTATAATTTTACATGTCACTTAAAGTAGTTTCTAAGTTTGATCCCTAGATGTCTATATACGTATTATCTGTAATGTAATTGTTTAAATTATACATCCTTTATCCCCAATAAAATTATCAATTGTGAAGAATTCATGTATATCATCTTTACAGTCAATTCTATGTATATATTTAATCATCTAATAAATAACCTTGATTAATTTCTATGAACTTAACTTTCATTTACTTGAATCCTTTTGTTTATTTATCAGTTGTTTTAATCTTATTTTCTACTTATTTAATTATCCTAATAATTAATGAAGTATTTATTTCTTAACGAGTCGGTACATTACCTTTATTAACTGTGGTTATTATTAGTTTCCTTTAATTTCATTTGCGGAAATTGTATAGAAAGAACTAATAATACAGTGAACTGACGATTCGTTACATGATTACAAAGTGAACTTCAAATTCTCGAAACCTCAGATATAAAAACAAGAAAACGAATAGTAAATATTCATTGCCAAAAAGTAATAACACAAATTTCAATAATACAAAAATAACACAAACTCTTTTATAATACACTTAAATAAAAAAATTTATGTGTAATTATCATATTTTTGCAAAATAAGTTGTGGAGCATAAATAAATTGGTCCATTTGGACAAATATCACAAAAGTTACTTGTGTGTGTTTTCTTTTTCTCACTTCCGTAACATTCTACAAGTCTCTCTTTCCCGGCAACATCCCACTTCCTTGACACTACATCCAAAAACGTGTCTATCAGTATTTAGTTCATTTTTACTATGAGATTAATATTTTTGTTTAATTTTGTTATATCCCGGTGCATATTTTTTTAGAAGACCATCGATTAAAGTTTTTGTGAATTGTAAAACGGTATTCTCTTTTTCTTGAGTATTCTTGTACAGCACTTTAGAAATTCGTACCATGCATTGAACAATGTGGAAGCCAATTTTCTTAAACCAGATATATCTCTTCCGAGTGCAATCTTATAGTTCCAGGTCCTGATCTACCGCATCCATTGCACCCATATTTATGGTATAGCGTTCAATGGTGTTTGGCTTTAGAATGCGCACATTACTAGTTACTCCTGATTTACAGTGGCATTTTTCACTAAATAGAGCTACGAGTTCACTAGTTAGCAAATAAACAACTCTTTTATCTTTAAGTCGAATAATTAGTATATCATCGTTTCTTATAAAACATGTCTGAAATCATTCTAGAGGCGTTTCTGTTAACTTCTTTGGCATGCCCCTATTTGTTCGAATTGTACCACTTACGTATATATTTTTGGAAAGTAGAAATTCTGCAAGTGTCAAAGGTATATACCAGTTCTTCACTACAAATTCTCTTTCTTGATTTAACCACAATTCTTTCTGTCATACTTAAATTTTGAGATCCACCAATTTTCCCTGTGTTGTAGACATCTTTGCCGAAGTATAATGCAAAATTGTAAGTGTAGCCACGTAAACATGAATCACTTGGGCAAAAACAAAATAGTTTCATCCCAAACCGTGAACGTTTCATTTTAATTAATTTTTTGAAATGCAGCCTGCCTTTATACAACACTAAACATTCACCTACAGCGACTATTTGTCCTGGGTCATTAAGTGTCATGCAATTACCTCTGAAAAAAACATTGCTAAACGGGTTATTGGTCTTCCTGAAATATACGCACTGGGTACTAAACCTTAGAAATTTTAAAATTGTACAAAAACCTGTTCCTATTCATAACTCATGAACAAAATATGTTCGACCCACGAAGTAGAAACTCAGGATTCCAGTAGCCATGTACGGTAGGATAACGAACAAGGCCCATATACAATTGCAAACTCAAAAATTTGTACATTTCTGGAACTGTGACATCTTTCCATATTATATTATATACCTCCCGGGTGTTCTTTTCTATCAAGTATATTCCTGCTCGTTCATTTGTCCAGTCACAAAGAGACTGAACTAGGTTTTCAGATAAAATTGCCAAGAAACATTCTAGTGGATTATTCACATTCTGCAATTCTACAGTAGGATGGAGTCCAATAAAAGTACTTGAAAAGGATGCCAAATCCGAAGCTCTTTTATTCTAAAATAATAAAAATAAGAAGCATATATTAATTACAACAATAAAGATAAGAAACGTACAGAAAATGGATCGGTTACTTCTAAAAAGAGTCCCATAAATATAGGTCCATCATCTTGGCCTTTAGAAGCACTAGACAAACTATCATCCTCTTCATCATCATCAGAGTGATTATGTACATATTCTGAACCAGGTTCTTCATAAAGATCGGCAACAGCACCCGTATCGCTCATTTTTACATTAAAATTAATAACTACCCATCAGCTAAGAGAGGATCTCACAACTAACAAGATAGGTGGTCGCACAAACGGAATTAGTTGGCTAACCTTGAAGTAACAAATAAGAAAGTTATCCCCACTATATATTAGTGATATCCCAAGCTTGAAACAATAACTACAAAATAATCCCAATGTGATATTAGCAAACATGGTGTGTTGCCACATATGGAAAACTTGGGTTGTAAAAATACAATTCATTTGTTGCAACCGTTGGCGACATGGGCGCGGAGGGGTTAATACACAAAACTAGTACACTAAAATGCAACTAATGACTGCAGAAAGTATACGATTTAAAGAATAACAAATACAATTTGTTGTACAATAACAATATTTCATGATTAAATACCTGACTATTAAGTAATTTACATAATTGTTGTAAATTAATGAACCAACTGACATCCCTAAAACTACCAAAAAGTGGTGGGTCATGCTGGAGCTGCATGTTGTAATAGAAGAGAACTTCGCGTGCTTTGAGAAACTTCTAAGAGGACGTGAATCACCCACGGAGTTGGCAGTTGTCAGCGGCTAAACTGGAACCCGTCATCAACAGTTCTTAAAAAAAAGATTATAAAAGGGAACCTGAGCGTTGGAAATTGATTGAAAAAAGAATTGTTTTAGATTTCTTTTTAATTCACCAACAAAAACTTTACTGTGCTAAAAACTTTGCAGTTGCAAATTAAAGCTCAAGTAGGAAACGACTTTGCACCTTGAAGCGAGTCGTAATCTAATATTTATGAGTACACGCCAAAGTGAGAATCGACCTCGTAGATATGACATGGATGAAATCAATAAGACCAAAATCAACCAAAGTGTACTAAAAATGATCATGATACGTGGCAATGATTCAGTTTCGATGCACTACAATTATTGTACGTAAACACCAATGGAATTTAAATCGTTTCAGACTGGTGCAGTCGTTTCAAACACCGACGAAGGTCCACAGCTAAAAATGTATAAAAATTTGAAGACAAATAATTCATGATGTTATCTCGATTATGGAGCTGTTATAAAACGAATCAGTTAATTTTATCTGAAAATTTATACATGAGACGAATCTTAGTTAAATTCGTTCTAAAACTATTCAGTGCATATCAGATGTGGTACGGTGAGAATGATACTAAAACTGAAGGTACGAAGATTTTGCACAATACAGGATTTGTGGTGGAATCATGGTACGCGCTGAAATTACTTGGAAGTACTTTCATCAGTTTCAGAAACTCTGGGATCGTTGTATACGTGCCCAAAGGAGTTGATTTGTGGGTGACGTTAGCCCTAAATTTCTAAAGTGAGTACTTTTCCTACTATAAAAAGATTCAGAGGAATATATGGGTGACACTTCGTACTGACGAAGAGCCTAAATTGAATTACAAGCATTTTCTGTTGTTTTATACCTCCCATATATAAAATTTAAAGAAGAAACTTCACTAAGCGTATATAATTTACGAAATAAATGTTACCTACATCCTACCAATAAAATTATTCTTCAGAAACAGCGTATAAGTGTTGTTAGGTTGTTCACTTTCAAAAGTAAGATTTCCCGAAAAGCATGGCTTTAAAAAAGTTTGCATTTTATACGCAATTAAGCTTAGTTGGCTCTAAAGTTTTGCTCGGCCGCTTTAGCGCTCAGTCTACTTGCCCCCGTCGAGTGTTTAAGATCCAAAAATTAATTTTAAAACAATTTTATTAAACACTTCTATTTTCAACATCAATACCCATTAGGTTAATTAAGGAGTTCATTTACTGTAGTACCTTATGAATTATCTCTCTAGAAATGGACAAAGCTTCGGTTCCATTTTTCCAGGCTAAACTCTATATGATGGCTATTTAAAAATGTACGTTACCCTATAATTATATTTTACTGTTGTAATTGTCCAAATTAGTCTTCATTTTCCTTCGCAGTTATTGGAGCGCAACGGTTTCATTTGATTCACATGTACGATTTAACCGTGAGACATAGATTTTAAAAGTAGATATAAAGGTGAGTACATCGAGGTTTTACCTAGTGCGCACGTGTTTATCTGGTTGCTCCTGTGTTCGTAAGATGCTATAGCTTAGGTCCCTTCACCTTGCTGTGGTGGGTCGGTCTTAGTATCTCCGCTTGCGAATTGTGTGTTTACTTGACAGTGCCTGCGGGTGTTTTTCCAATTACGTTACCCAGTGCAATGGACCAGCGATACCGAGTTGTTGACGATAGCTCGAACTGGTATAATCCCAAGCTTGCTAACATCGTCAAGACTTCGGAACCAGCATCCAACTTCGATGCGGCAGCCTCCGCAAAGAAGTTGGTCACGGAGATGGAGTACTCCTCCGGCGAGGAGGCGAAAAGATGGTACCTCCCGTAATGCGCGATATAAAGAGGGAAACCGACGCAGACTGCTTTACGGAGGTGAAGCATAAGAAGCAGGCTAAAAAGACAGCTGAAGTTCCTGCAAATCCGATCGAGACCGCAAACACCTTCCAGGTCTTATCTGCCGAAGTGCCGTCAATGCAAGGCACAGAAACTACTTGGAAAGGTGCGATTCCACCCATAATATTCCGTCTGAAGGGGAAGTGGTCTGAGGTCGCCGCTATGTTTCGAGCTCGAGGCATAGCCGTTCTCAGGGCGCGAAATGTATCTGCCGGCATCAAGATAGAGCCGGCAATGCCAATCTACCACCAGGGTATCAAGCTGTTCCTTTGCTGTGAAAATATACCTTTTCACACATTCATCTTCCTTCAAGACAAAACACTAAGAAATGTCATCAGGGGAATTCCACAAGAATTTACGAATGAGGCCATATTAGAAGACCTCCAGAAATAGGAGTTTCCTACGCTATCTGTCCGAAGGACCCCAACAAGATTCCAATGACGCTAGTGTACGCGAAATTGGAAAACACCGTCCAGGGGAAGAAAATTTTCTAATTGAAGACAGTGCTCCACCTGGAGGTGGGCATTGAAGCGCCTCGTAGAAGAAAAAGCATCAGAACTCAGCGTGATCAATGCTAGCGGTTCGGGTACATCCAGAAACACTGCCAGATAGTTCTCGTATGCGTGGAGTGCGGGTACGATCACTTTAACGGCGAGTGCGCTAAACCAAAGATGACCTCAACAATGTGTGCCAACTGCGCTGGGGCCCATAGCCCAGGTACCTCAAGCAAGTGAAGGTGCCGAACTTTTCGCGGAGGGACGTGTCCTACGCAGATGCAGAAAGAGCCCCACACGTTACCCAGACGCGCAGTGTTAGTGCCAAAGCGAAACGCGATATCCAGGAAAGGGGAGGTGCCTCCATCCCGGCCCTGGATACAGATATCATCAACCAGGTCGGCAGCATCATTGTAGCAGCTACCCGTGACCCATCTGCCTTCGCGGAAGGGCTGCAGAAGGCACTCCAGTGCCTGCCGGTGATTTTTGAAATCACTGGAATCCAAAATTCCCAACAGGAAAGCCGGTTGTCGGCAATCTATAACAGAAATCGGGGCCAAAACAACTAGGACTAAAGCATTTAAAGATGTAATACCTAGGTACACCTATGGCTAAGAGGTTCATTGTTTTAGAAATAGATAGTGATGCAGCATGTCCCAAAAATCATGGGATGATCAGATTTCTCAAAAATAATACGTATTTGAGCAAAATGTTCCATGTAAAAATCACTGAAATTTTTAAATGGAACCTCTCTTTTAATTCTTGCAACGTTTAAAATTTTCATGGTGCAATTAGTGATAGTTTATATAAACGTGTGCTTTGAAGTTTATTTTCTGTTACTATGCATCCTCAATCTCTTGTGAAAACTTCCAAATTTTCTATCGATTATATACTATTAAAGCCCTTTATTTTTTTGTGTATAGCGTATATAACTTTTGGTTTAACAGTTTTGGTAATAAACGCATTTCGTTGTGATATCTTTGATGCAGTATTTTCCATGCATCGCCATAATTTGGGATTGAGATTTTGCAAGTCCGTATCGTATCGTATCATCCATTTTTTCCTCCATCGACTTATTGGTATTCTTATGAATTAAAAAAAATCCCGTCAAACGCTATTCATTTCTTATATCTTTACGTGAAGCTTTGCATTTTTATGACTGGAAGGTTGTGGGGTATCATTTTTGTAATGTTCCTTTTCATCTTCATTTCTTAATTTGATGTTCAGTTCTTCCACTTTCGGTTCTGTTTGATTTGGTTGTTTGCCACATTCGTTACTGCATTATTCTGCTTTTAGTTTTAAGTTTCTCTAATGTAGTTTCTCCCATGCTGTTTGTATTGTAGGATTTCCGTCATAATGTTCTGGGCTTGCAGCTGGATTCTTAGTTATTTGAGATGTCTCTAATGTTACAAAAAATATTTTATATTCACACTTTTTCTTAATCCTGTGCTTCTATCCATTTGCCCTTCGCATTTTATTTTATTCAAAAATATTTCATGTATTATACGTTTTTTGCGCCTATACGTAAAAGTCGATGATAAAATAATTATGGCCTTTGTTTCCTAGTTGCTCCACTTCCTAGTGATTTTGTAAAGATGAGCCCCGATGATCATTTAACGTTATAAATCCATTAATTGTCTATTTTACGGTGTTATCACCATGGCCCTCTTTCTTTGCATTGATTATTACCTCTTTAATGTGGTCTTCTGACTCCCACTGTTCCATTTCGAATTCGTTAATTTGATTTGGCCGAGCTTTAGCGTATTTAGACGTCGTATTATCTTGGTTTTTCGATATAGAAACGCCATATATTTGGAACGGCCTATACATATGTGAAGGAATACACTATATCTGCGTAGTCTTTGCATTCCGGTTTCTGCTGAAGAAATTTCTGAATTTTGTACCGCTTATTGATGTCTTAAGTTGGGATGCTTGGTGTTCTGTTTTCTAGGGACCTTCTTTCTTCGCTATTTTAAAGGTCTCGAAGTGTAACGTTTCACTAGTAAACGATACCGTATAACGGGCTGAAAAAGCTCTTTAGACCCCTAAAGGTTGTTAAAAATGCATTTTCTTCTGAACTAGCTCGTAGCTCTGGCAGCCACAGTGAAGAACATGAGGGTTTTATGGTATTTGTTCGAAATCATTGCGATAAAATTTAGGACGGCTTGCGAGAGTCATAAATCGGGGAAAAAGACGCTATCTTTAGGTACCACCTTATCTGGCTGTCTTTACGGAAGGTCTTTCTAAACGATAAGGAATCCAATTTCAACCGTAATGCGAGGCTTTTACTTTAATATACTTACGAAACAATTATTTAGCGTAAGTCACTGGAAAAGTACTCCTAATGCAGCTCAGGTTAGACTAACTGTACATGAAAACTTTACCTACTCATACTTAATGTTCCGCCTGTAAGAAAATTATAGTTACTACGCCTATGAAGGTTTCTAACGGTAAAAGAGTAAATAAACGTTAATACTAAATATTTCACTTATAACGTTAAAAAGGAAAAATATGGCGGTACAAACAAATACAGAATATCTAAACATTAGGTTCAAGTGAAACTAATATAATATGCAAAAAAATACAAAGAGAGGGAACCCCTGATTATCCTTATAATTATTTTAAAATTATTAACAAGTGATGGTCCCGTCCAATCGTGGCATAGAATTACAACAAATATTTCTAAGTAAATAGTCTTTTGTTCGTTACTCAAATTTGACACAACTTAATATAAAATTGTCTGGAAGTAAGTTTTTCCAGCAAGCATAAATGCAGGAATAAAAGAGGGTTAGTGGGAGGATTCCCCAGAGGAACTCGGTGAATTGAAAAAAAGCAAATCGAAGTAGTCACTTACTTAAGGTCTTCGTGGTCGGCAACTTCAAGGAAAAGGTGTGGCCTTTATTTGCTGAGTTTAAACTGTACTTTGCGTACTGCCTTGTCGGATTCTAGCCGTTATTAGCGAATTGGACAACTTTGATCCCCAACCAATAATTCGCCTTTAGCGATAGGAGGTCGAATCCTCAAATTGGCGTAGAACTAAGTATAGAACAAGGAACAAGTTTTAAAATCTAGTTAATATTAAGCATCATAATCTGGTTTGCATATATAATGAATGCGCGTATAAGCGGTTCAGGTACAACAAGTGGTAATTTCATATAAACAAAGTGTCTATTAATACAGTTGAATAGAACCGACACAATTTAATTTTCATTTTAAAAGATATGATTAGAGAGATGAATTAAAGTACTTAACCAAACATTTGACGACAAATTTTAGAAATTCCAAATTTGCCAACCTGTTGCTTTAGTTAGTTTTATACTCAACACTATTTATTCATTATTACATATGTTTCTAGTTCAGTTTTAAAATTTGCAATAGTAATTTTGATACATTTTATGCTAACAAATGGTGTACATTGGTTAAAATTATGGGTGACGTAATACCGTAGAGTCTGGTTCAATTTTGGGCTTGACTGTGTTAGTTATGGAGCTGTTAAAATGCATTCAATTTGGTATTAAAGATACACATCAACTTTGATTTGTGTCATCAATTATGGTTCCTGAGTATACACAAATTCGATGTCACTATTCTGGATCAACACTGAATTTTCTGCTCTGCAGAAAATATAATCAAGGCAGTCGTCCCTTTGGGACCAGCAACTTTGTTCACGGTAGTTTCCCGAACTATTTCCGCTATATACCAAATGTAGCAATTCATATACCTCTCAGATCATTAATGAAAGTGTGCACTATTGATTAATTTTCCATGACGCTTTTTCCAACGTGCGTCGTTTTGTGCATTTAAATTCATAGTTTTCTTTTAAACGACATTACATAAATTATTGTCTTATCAACGTTACCTGCTAGCAAATCGTTTAAATAGTTAAAGTAAAATTTTTTCATTAAATAAGAGTTTTTACTAGACTAGCATAAAAAGCTTATATATTGATATTATTATCATAAAATGATTTCAGGATCTGTTGGTAACAGTCGCATAAATTTAATAATGTACAATATTCTTAGATGTACATTAATTAGTCATACTTTAAAACTAATATTTTTTCTTTGTTATCAGTTTAGTATTCAAATAACTACGATTTTAATTAGTACTACTTCTGTATCAATCTAGTTTTCTTTTAGTAATTGGTTTATACTTTACGATTAATTCTTTATTCTACATCTTAAAAAGATTGTATTAAACATAAAATTTTGCAAGACAATCTGTGACGTTTTAAATCGTGATCAAAGATGCACGGGGATAGTTCAGTCGTACGGGCCGAGTTCCGATACTGCTTTTGGAATGTCATCGGCTGGCTTCGCAGTCGGTATATATGCGAAATAATTATTTATCGGGGAACGTCATTTGCTAAAATGACATCGCCCGGACTTTGCTCATGAAACGAACTTCGGTGATATTTAATTGATGTTCGTTTCGGTTTTCGGCGGTATTAAAAAGAAAGGTAGTAACAATAATTTATTTACAAAAGTTAAACGGAAATTACAACAGCGTATTTACATAAATCGAACCAAAATTAAAATAATTAAAACAATTTTTGGATTAAACTGTGTAACTTGAATAAAAATTAAACGTTTCGAAAACTATTCGTTTTCTTTTTCAATAAATTGACAACTCAAAATTGACAATTAATACAATTGATAAAT